>JAAVUI010000278.1:0-67288 GCA_014899075.1 Fusarium goolgardi
CTGCAGGGGTCGTAATAGTTATTCGTCGTAGTTTTGGGGCACGTATCCGTAAAATAGTCCGTCTTGGCCCTGGACCTCTGAGGATTCATTGTTCCAAAGGTTCCGATGGGGAAAAACGCCACGCGCGCCTACAGTCTATTCTTGGCAATAGCTTTTAAACATGAACGAAACGGTTTCTCTTTTGATTCAGTAGTTATTAGACAAAAAGCAAAAGGTCCTGTTCCCCCAGATATTGTACGAGTTGTTACATAATTGATTCATCCTCCCCACAACGCACGAGACCATGACCGGTGGCATGGTAAAGCCAAACAGTAACCTTGTTCAACAAGCTTAACTTGTTGTTGGAAGGAGGTACCAAAAGGGGCAGCTCATGATGAATCCTTGAGGTAAGAAAATGCATTCGTAGAGGCCAACGGTTATGCATCTAATGTTAATTTGGTGGGGATGAACTTGACAGCACTGCAGGGTTGGCTGTCCTTTTCCGATGGAGCTTAATTAGACGCGGTGAACTGGGCTTTTTGGAGTAAGATTCCCGGGACATTATCAGTGGACTGAGACTGTGACGAGAACGTATCTGCATAATACTCGCATTCAATGCAAAGTGATTCGTCCATGCTATCTGTAACTGCTGGACGCATTCCTCTTGAGGTTCGGGCAATCTCGATTGCCAGCGTTGGAAACACTCGCCACAAAGTCGCTATCCCACTGTATTCCCGAAGCTGTAACAACCGTAACCGTTTTAGGAAGGTTACCGTTACATGAGATTGAGAAATCAAGAGGCAAACAAGAAATCATTCTTCAAGACGCTGTACGGATACCACAATAATCACAATGCTAACATGTGCGTGACTCGCGCTATCAGTTATATTGTATCGTCAACGAATGATTTCTTGATAGCAAATTATTTCCGACACGACTACGAATTGAAGATGTCGAGGCATAAAGATTGTAGGTTTCCAATTTCTAATCGGGGCATTCCGATGAGCACGTTCTTTTGAGTGACCCTAGAGAGAGTACCTTTAAGCACGCGACAATCTGTTTTCACCTTCTATGTCACTGCCAAGACGCGACGTGACATGCACAAGCCATCTTCATCACTCAACTGTGAGAGTAAATATTACAACACTCACAACCAGGAACGATCTACGCCAAGGTGTAGCGATTTCTTTAACAGTAACCACTCAAAGTTAAACAAAGGCGAATATCCTCTTGGCAGCTGAAATGGTAACCAAGATCAAGCCACAGATCGCCTCTCCCATGACAAAGTCCAGTGGCTTGGCCCAATGAGAAGTCAGGTATCTGTTCGGAGCCGGAGAACGCCCAGATCCGAAGCGGTGATGGAGGGCAGTAAATTTGGGAGTTGGGGGAAGGCGACTTTCATTTTCGTGCCTCGGCACCTGAACACGCCACGATTCATTCAATATACCATGTCGCGAAACAATGTTACTGCATCAATGCACTGTCATAGCCCTTCAGCAGTACAGGCTCAGACTCTGCATCAAAGCTGAGAATAAAGCAAAAGCTGAAGTTGAAGCTGAAAATTGACCACTGCTCCGGGATTCCCCCTTCCAAGAAATGTCAAGAGATGGCCAAGCAACTACTCTGCCGTCTTGGCCCCGAGCCTCAAAACCAACGACTCCCACCAAAATAACCATCGGCCGACTGCAATGCCCTGAATCCTCCTTCAAAAGGTCGACCTTCCCTGTTAGGCGATAAGACATCGGCAAAAGGGCCGAACATCTAGCCTACCTTCCGCTAGTGCTCGGGCCTTGACCCCGCATGTGGCATAATCTCTGTTACATGGCCCTTGGGGACTTTTGTTCTGGGGTCGTCAATTGGTGCTAGCGAAGATAAGGTCGACGTCTCCACTCAATAACTCTACTGCTGATAGACTACTGTTTGTCAAAGTCAAAGTGGAAACTCTGGGGTCTGGTGTTTTACAGGTACAGTTGCTATCATGCTGGGATCGTCGCTTCATCCCAGTCCCAGTCCTCAGGGAAGGTGGCAACGGCCAAGCCCGCCCTGTCGGATATTGGAGATGTGCATTCATGTCTGAGTCTGGGGCAACACGACCCCCATTCCTGCATCTGATATATAACCATCCCGTATCCTCCCACTTCTGTGTCCCCTTTTCCTCAGGGCATCCTCGATATCTCGTCTCACCCCTTCGTTTCAACAGTCTTTCCCATAACAGACTGCCAGCAGGACTCAAGTCAAGATGACTTCAACCGGTCCTATCGACAACGACGCCATCGCCCGCTCAGGGCTCGTAGACCCCGAGACTCACGGCATCCCCCAGGTCGACGCTAAGGGCTCTATGGACGTGACACGCCGCTCCATCTCCGACTCTGATGATGAGCTTCCCACCGAGGAGGAGCTTCATACGCTCCGTCGTGTCTCTGGAAAGATCAAGTGGGCCATGTACACCATTGCCTTCGTAGAGACCTGCGAGCGTTTCTCCTACTACGGTTCCGCTGTGCTCTACACCAACTTCGTTGCCCAGAAGCTTCCTCCTGGCTCCAACACCGGTGCTCCTCTTGATCCCGATGGTCAGGCTGGTGCTCTAGGCATGGGTCCCAAGGCTGCTCAGGGTATCTCTCTGTTCAACCAGTTCTTCGCTTATCTGATGCCTCTGGTCGGGTACGTTGCATCTCATCGTGTCTCATTTCGTGAATCTCACTAACATCTCAATAGTGCCTGGGTTGCTGATGCCAAGCTCGGTCGTTTCCTCACCCTTCACATCGCCATTGCCATCTCCACTATCGCTCACACTATCCTGGTCGCTGCTTCATCTCCCAACGTCATCGTCCGCAAGGACCCTGCATTCGGTGCCTTCATCGTTGGTCTCATCACTCTCTGCGTCGGAACTGGTTTCTTCAAGGCCAACGTTTCTCCTCTCCTGGCTGATCAGAACGAGGACACCAAGATGCGCATCGAGGTCCGCAATGGCGAGCGAGTCATTGTCGATCCTGCCGTGACAAACACCCGTGTCTTCCTCTACTTCTACCTCGCCATCAACATCGGTTCCGTCTGCGGTCAAATTGCCATGGTCTACGTTGAGAAGTACCACTCTTTCTGGTTGGCTTTCTTCATCCCCACCATCTTCTTCCTGATCGCCCCCATTGTTCTGGCTCTCAACAAGAAGAAGTACAAGCTCAAGCCTGCGACTGGTTCCGTCCTGTCCAAGTTCCTGCGCATGTTCTTATACGTCTCCAAGCGCAGCTCTGCTTTCCGACCCAACTGGGAGGTTGCCAAGCCATCTCAGATTCCTGTTGACCAGCGCCCTGCTTGGATGACATACGATGATGCCTGGGTCGACGAAGTCAAACGTGGTCTCCTGGCCTGCAAGGTCTTCCTCTATTTGCCCGTCTTCCATCTGGCTTACAACCAGATGACCGGTAACCTGACCACCCAGGCCACCACCATGGTTCTCAACGGTGTTCCCAACGATGTTATCCAGAACTTGAACCCCATCTCTATTGTCATCATGGTTCCCATCATTGATCACCTTCTGTATCCCGGTCTCCGAAAGTTGGGCATCTCTTTCACCCCCATCAAGCGTATGACAGTTGGTTTCCTCATCTCCGCCCTGGCCATGGTCGCCTCTGCAGTGATGCAACACTACATCTACCAGAAGAGCCCTTGTGGCAAGTATGCCAACGGCGACGACCCCGCAACTGGCGAGAAGTGTGCTCCCGCCGACATCAACGTTTGGGCCCAGTGCCTTCCCTACATCTTCATTGGTCTCGGTGAGATCTTCACCAATGTCACTTCTTACGAATACGCCTACTCCAAGGCTCCCGAGAACATGAAGTCGCTCGTCATGAGTGTCAACCTCTTCATGTCCGCCTTCGCCTCCGCCATTGGCCAGGCTTTCACACCTCTTTCTGATGACCCTCTCCTCGTCTGGAACTACGTCATCGTTGCTGTCATTGCCTTCGTCGGCGGTGTCGCTTTCTGGTTCCAATTCAAGCACCTCGACGGTGAGGAAGACAAGTGGAACATGCTCAAGGCCTCGGAGTTCCAGGGTCAATACCAACCCAATGCTCTTGAGAACAAGGTTGCTGATGAGCACGAGGAGTCTACCAATGCTCCTCGGGATATTGAGAAGATGTGACTCCCAAAGGAGTGCAAGAGTTGCTATCGCTTTAGTTAAGATACCAATAGTATAATGAATGACCTGGATGACTCTATTAGATAATTGAATCCATTTACTACATGACAGTTTGTCAAAGAAATACCTCTTACGCTACTTGTTCACGTGATATGTGACACAACACTGAACCATTCCCATTACTGCGTGATGAGTATCCGATATATCAAATCTTGGATCCATACGTCTGGCAACCGCTTTCGTTCATAAGCATTGTTACTACAAGTGGAATATGATGCATCCAGAAGATACACCTGAATTCATGATTAGTATTCTTCCGATTACCACGCAACTGTCTTGGGTTGGGCGACAGACCGGTTATAGGGTTCTTGTCTTGGTTCAAATATGGGAGACGAAATGAGTAGGTCAGCTTATGCTATTTTGATCAGGCTCTTTAGGTTGTTCATTTTGGCACCCTAAAGCTTCGCGGCCATCTCTTCTGCCACAAATCAGCCTACTATGCAGTACTGCCCGTACTGTAAAGGCACCCAAGAGCACGTAAGTCTCACGCCAAGTTTCGAAGCAAGCCTTCATAATGTGGTCGTACTCCAGCCCTATCCGAGACTCGGTGGTTTTTGAGCAGCCAATCAGACCTCCCTGAGTGCGCGATGCCCCGCCACGATATCCAAGAGTGACACTTGCCAGGATCAACTCCTCTGCAGGATGTCAGCTTTGATATTAATGGTCAGAAAGATATTTTGGTTACAGATTCACCTATATATATCTTTATTCTCCTCTCTTGATAAACGAGATGGGAGGTGCTCTTTTTTCCTTCTGAAATCATCACCATGACTGTGATTTCCATTTTTTATTCCAGCGCCTTAGCGTTAGTAATTTACCTTATCTTCAAACACATCCAACGACGCAGCAAAGGTCCTTTACCACCAGGCCCTAAAGGATTACCTCTTCTTGGAAATGTCCTCGATTTTCCACCTCCAGGAACACTAGAATGGGTTCACTGGCAGAAACATGAAGAGAAATATGGCCCAATCTCTTCCGTTTCTGTTCTTGGGCAGTTGTTTGTCATACTGCACGACAAACAGGCCATCATGGATCTGTTGGAGACGCGTGCGTTGAAAAGTGCCTCAAGACCGAAGCTAGCCTTTGCGGGTGACGTGTAAGAGATCTCTCAACCTCGTCCTTCCTTTGCTAACCTTTGTTGCACAGTGTTGGATACGATAGTATCATGGGTATGATGCCGTACGACCGGACTTTTCGATTGCATCGCAAGCTCACGGCGACTCAAGTCAGTAGCAAGTCCATCGGCAGATTTGAGCCAATACAGGAACTTGAGATATCCCGACTGCTGAAGCGTATCTACAAAGACCATAATAGTAACAACCTACCGGAACATTTGGACCAGTAAGTCGCCTCTTGTGCCAATGATACAATACTATCTAACATGTCCAAGAGTATCAGGATCCATCATGCTCCATATTCTCTACAACTACGAGACAAGCCCCACTAAGAACGACCGTATCGTCTCTATGGCCAATACGGTCATGGAAGAGTTCTCAAATGCAACAAGTCCAGGTGCTTGGACGGTAGACTTGGTACCATGGCTCAAGTACCTACCAGAATGGATGCCCGGCGCAGGCTTCAAAAAGACAGCCAAGATCTACCGGGATCATCTCCTGCAGAATGTCAAAGACCCTTACGATTATGTTAGAGATCAAATGGCTCGCGGCAACGATGATGTATCGTATGTTGCTGGCTTGGTCAAAGATGTTCATCGCAAAATCGACCTAGAAGAGGAGAGTGTCATCCAGTGGACGGCTGCTTCTATGATGAACGCTGGCACAGATACAACCAGCGCCACGCTGCTGTCCTTCTTTGCGGCCATGGTTATCTACCCTGACGTACAGAAGCGAGCTCAGGAAGAGATTGACGGAGTCGTCGGAGATTCCCGCCTCCCGTCCTTATCCGACAAGGCCAATCTTCCTTACATTAATGCGATAGCTCAAGAAGCATTACGCTGGCATACACTCGCACCCATGGGCTTTCCGCACATGACTACAGAAGACGACACTTACAAAGGTTACTTGATCCCGAAGAATACTCTTTTGTTTCCCGCAGTAGCTTCAATCACGCATGACCCTGATATATATCACGACCCAATGACCTTTAGACCTGAACGGTATTCCGAACCGTACGACGAGCCTTGGCCGTCTGATGTAGTTTTTGGATTTGGGCGCAGGGCTTGTCCTGGGAAGTGGATCGCTGAACAGACCATATTTCTGGTTATTGCGCAGACTTTGGCTGTTTTTGTAGTACAAAAGGATGTGGACGAGGATGGGAAAGAAATTGATGTGGTATATGAGCAGTTGCCGGGAGTTATCGCCAGGGTGAAGCCTTTTCGGCACAGGATTGTGCTTAGGAGCGAAGGTCATAGACGATTTGTTGAATGATGTCACTATTGCTTTTTTCTTCCTTGTTTTGCTATTATTTTTGTTGAGAAATCAAGCCCTGTGGGATGCCCTCCCTTTGTACGACGTGACATGTAGCAAAGAGCCAAAAGATTATTCATCCTGCCTGGCATCTCACTCTTCACTGGCGGGCTCAGTGATGCAGGGGTAAGTACAGTAGGCTATCTGCTGAGTACTGAGCGGGGTTAACTCATCCATAACCCACAACCCACATCCTACATCTCCCATGCAACTTTGCAACTTTCTTCATCATGAACAATCAAAACCCTCACCAGAATCGAACGATGCAACAGACGTGCGCCATCTGTGGGAGCTGTATTATCTCGGGTCCCATCGAAGCACTAGTATGGCTAGCTCGCATACGTCTTGGTAAGTAGATCACCTACCCAGGTAGTACCATACACTTCCAGGATGATTGAACTACGACAGGAAGGGCGTTAGTGAGATAATTTAGCGGGGAAGTGGTTCCCAAGGCATGTCCCGATGACCTAGCTACCTTAGTCCTAACGCTACCCTCATTCAATTTACTGGCAGTGCACTGGTGGTAAACAAGACATGTTGAATATTCTGCTAAACCCTCTCTAGTTCGTTGCCGACCAGGGGATTCGTTTGCCACTCTCACGGGGGTTGGGCACGCTAGACAGGATAAGTTTACTGTGCCCAGCGATGCCTCATCTTGCGCTATCCCTGGCAACCTTGATCCTGAGCTTGAACAATATGTGCGAACTCCCAAGTCTCCACTGGTTGCCTTCCATGAATCATGTTGGAACATGCTACTGGACTACATGTCCCTCGAGACGACCGTTCAATATGAGAAGGACGACATTGCTCAGTGCCTCTATGATCTTATATCTGATCTCCCACACGGTCAGAATTCCTCCGTTTTTATCGGACAGAATGTCTTCACAAGATATTGGCAGGAAAATTCTTTTTTGCCAAGTGGATTTGAATATGCAGTAGCAAACCCAGACAAGCTACGTCTCAGGCTGCTCAAGAACACAAAGCCTTGCAAGACTGAAATGGAACCCTTACCTGTGGGAGCCGACACCGACAACTTCATACATCTACCCACTGAGTTGATTCATCATCTCATCTTATTCATGGATTCTCCATCTCTGTGCAATCTCAGACTGTCTTCAAGGGCTATTGCGATCGCCACTCGACCCAACAATCTTCCTCAAGCGTTTTGGGCTAGTCGCTTCGATGCCGATCACGAAGTTGGATTCTTTCCGCTGAAATGGCAACCCACATCTGGTCAGACAGACTGGAACCCGTTTTATCTCAATCTAAAAGACAACCTACCAGCTGGTCAGAGAGACTTGCAGCAGTTGTATCTGATCCTACAACACAGCCTACGGGACTGTTCTGAAACGGGTCACATGCGTAATCGAAGAAGGATCTGGAGTTGTATCAAGCGTCTGAGTTCTCCCATGAAGATGATGCTCCATCAAACCACTGGCATTCAAAACACCAGCAGCCTTCTCAACTACATTACTCAACAAGGACTTCTTGTTACCAAAAAGACTCAAGGTCTTGCTAGGACAAAGCCGCTCAGAGAAAAAGGCTCACAGTTTATCGACCTTGATCCAGAACGCTTCAACGCTAAAGTTTTGCGAATTTCCATATCTACCATCCGCCTTAGATCCGCTGATTATATCTGTGGTCTGAGAATCTCAACGGGAGATGATAACACTACTGGAGACGAGATCTCACGAGTTGGTTTTGTTCTGCCCACCAGTGAGACGCATCTCTATATCCGTGAATCAGCACGTTTGGTAGCTGTCCGAGTCGCTGCTTCAACCGGAGGCATAATCGGACTTGGAATCCAGGAGGAGGACATTACGGGCAAGGCCCTGTGGCAATCGGCAGGCCCACTTGACAATTTACCAGATTTCTCTGGTGTGATAACTCTCAAGCCGAGAACGAACAGCCGGATCTTTGGACTCATCCTTGGCTTCGATGTAAGTTGGACTGACTATTGTGGTGTTTCGGTCTAACCAGAAGGGCTTCCAGGCTTACAAAGTCATCTCGTTGCAATTGGTGGAAAAGCCCAATGGCTTTGCCTCAGAGCAAACAACTTTTCCACAACCCCAGCCCTGGCTATGGCATCCCGTCGAACCGAGCTCATGCAACCTCATCAAGCTACCAGAAATTAAACAAACCCTTGTGAGAGGGCAATCGACTATCGCATTCAACATGAACTTCGGCGGCTCAGATGGATCCCTGCTTCCACTTCTCGTTCAAATTTCCGTTCTTACCAGTTCAACAACCCAAGCAACCAGGGGTTTGGCTTTTTACTACATAGACGGATCTTGTAAACGATATCTATTCCGAGCTGATAACACATTCTCCAAAGAAGGTGGTTCCGTCTGTGAACAAGCATTTCCGCTGGATGGGCCGAGTGGAGAAAGAATCATCGTGCTTATGCTCGGAAAGTGGGACTATGACCTTGACCTCAAAGTACGACTCATGACTTTCAGCTACTCTATGTGGAGGAACGGTGACTTAATAGGACAAGATTTGACTAACCTATCTTTCTGCAGATTATTACCAATTTTGGTCGGATCTTGACGATGAGACGGACCGATGCTGACGAGGGATTCAGCGGGAACGATCAGACATATAACCTAACGACCCAAAGCATAGAGGTGCCTGATAGGCAGACTATTGTTGGAATTCTTGCATCTGTCAAGGTAAGCCCAGAGCACTACCATAACTCGTAATGGGACATGAAGCTGATATGTGCCTTCCACAGAACACTTTCGGCAGTGGAACGATAGAGACTCTGGGAATCAGTTGTATCCAAAATAAAGGTACCCCTTTGCCACCAAACCTTCACCTCAAACTTGGTGAAAATGAGGGAGTACGGGTTGTCGAGACCCTACCACGGTGGAGGTTGGCTACAAACACATTCGTGCGTAGTAGTACTACCGCCATGGTCTGTTTAGAGAGAGTCAGGCGAATTGGGATATCTACAGCTACCATTCGACGATCTGTATACATATCGGGCCTATGCCTTGAGTTCTGGGACCTGACTCCGCCACTCTACATTGGCCACTGGGTCAAGGAAGTCGACTGGTTACTTTTGAACCAGGGAGATGAAATAGAGCGCATCAAGTATTGGCGTCTGCGTGGCAGGCTTCTTGGAATCAGGATCGAAAAGACAGGATCGGGGATCACAGCAGTTGAAGTTCACGGGAACCAAGTGAGTGATGAAGTGTGCGATGAGCGACCCTCCATCTACACGGCGAATCAATTCGAACGACTGGTAAGTACATGCACATCCTTTCAAGCACAACCAGAAGTGACTGACACTAAGTTAAGGATGAGTTGAAATGGATTGGCAATAGCACGGGCAGTCTTATCACAATCCAGACAAGACCGACCGAATCAGCACAAGGAATGCTGGTCGGGGACTTTGGTAGCGCGCTGGCTAACGAAAATCTATTCTGGGAAATCCAAGACTCGGAAGGTAAAACTCGAGCCGTCACCCACATCCATGCCTACTTTCATGTCAACGGGCAGAAGCTTTGCGGTTTCGAATTTTGCTACGAAGGTAAACTCTCGCGGTGCGTTGGCCATACGTCGGGAGTCAAAGCTTCGGCAGTGATGGGATCAGATGAACGCGTAACATGCGCGACAACAAACATTTCCTGGGATGGTCAGCCAGCGAAGGATGATGTAGTTGTGGTAAGTCAATTCTCAACGAAGACATGACATCTGGATCTAAAGGATATGATAGTTGCACACGAATGCCGGTCGAGAAGTCACACTGTCAGCCTCCTCTGGATGCAGGACAAAGAAACTGAGTTCGAGAACCCGAGGAACAACGCCATCGATCTCGCCAGAATGTCACTGGCACAAAGCTCAAGGAGACACGAATCCTGCAGAGGTGGAGGCCAACTACAGTCCTAGATCTATCTGCTTACCGCCCTATGTGTGCGGAGCTGGGCCATCTGTTGGAATCTATGTCGAGATGGTAAAATGGCCCATAGGACGACAGTCGACAGGAAGGCTCTTGGTTCAGGAAGCCGGAGCGCTATTTGTCGACCCGTGCGAGTGAGGATTGCAACAAGAGGGTTGAGAGGAGACTAGGAAGAATGTATCAAACTAGGTACATACTCATACTGTAACTTAGTTCGTCGATCTCACATACGGTTGAGTCCAACTCTCATATGCCCATTACCCCCTCTATTCGCCCGTAGATAGTATGGTAGGAATACAGCTTCCATCTTTGTACCCGCATTTTCTTCACAATAAACTACAATACTAGGAGCCGCACCAGTCTCGACATCTTTCAACGTTTGACGCCAACAAGACGTCTTCAATGAAACATAGTCCTCATCTCCAGCAATCTTCCTCTCCTCCTCAACCCCCATGGTCGTCTTCAACCCCACATCTTTAAAGTGATTGTCCTCCCATGTATTATCAGCGTCCTCCATACAGTACACCAGAGGTCCCCGAGTAAGCGTCAATGTCCGCTGGTTGGTGTATGGATGGGACGCAACGTATAAGGGTTTGAAGTTGCCGATGGTCAAAGAGAACTCTGGGTGCTTGGCAGCGTAAGCCGGGTCGAGGGTAAGATAGCCTTTGTGTAGACTTAAACTTTCTTGGCGCGGCTCTGGACTGATTTGGTACTGATCTCGTGACCAGCCAGGAATTCTGAGTCGTATCCTGGTCTTCAATGCCTTGGGGACTGATAGATGAAACTTGACGAGCCCATCCCATGGCCAGTCTGAATCCTGCTCTAGGGACACTTCTTGTCCAGCGGCCTCGAACTTCAGACTGGCCTTTGAATACAAGTACACGTTGATATAGACTTCACCCTCAGAGGTGTTTCCAAAATCCCAGAGATATCCGCCCAGGGATCCATACAGACGCGTAACATTGGGCGGACAACAAGCGCACCAGAACCACTCCTCACGCACGCTCTTATCGGTGTCCGAACTTCCAAGCTGGTTCACATACGTGAAAGCCATTCCATCAAGACTCACTGAAGTCATGACGTTGTTGTACAGACACAATTCCATGACCTCTGCAAACCTCCCGTCGAGATCGATGTGGAGGAGTCGCTCCGCAAGCATCATGGCTGCGATGGAGGCGCATGCCTCGGCATAACAGCCTCCTTCGTCGGTACTCTGAGGAAGGAAGTAATCACGACCGAAACCCTCCCATTGCTTGATAGCGCCTATACCACCGGTGAGATACATTTTTTTGTTGACCATGTTGTTCCATAGACGGTACCGCGTGTTCTTCCAGTCTGATGAGGCTTGGAGGGGTTGGTTGTCGATGCAGATCATGTCAGCGACAGCGGTCAAAAGATACATGGCGCGGACAGAGTGGCCTTCCACAGTATCCTGTTCCAAGATGGGTTTGTGAGCTTGGCAGTACCAGTGAGAAGCATGCTCTGGGTAGCTGTCGGGCCTCTGATAGGGATGTTGGCCTCTTTGTTTAGACTCCCACTCAAAGTAATGCTCTCCAGCTTGGCCGGTCTTGTTGCCTCGCTCTTCTATGAAGTATCGAGATAGGTCGTACACCGACTGGTTGCCGGTGGACCGGACATCCCACCAGGGGGACGATTTGAATACCCTAGAGCTGGAAGAATGTATTTCTCACAATCTATGTTCTATTTGCGTTTTGTCTAATTACCAATCATTTGATATCATTGTCACGATTGAGTCTGGAAAATCATCACTGTCGTCAAGAGTAACCACTGGCTCTTTACCACTGGTTGGCTGTAAACAATTGCGCCCTGTTTCTCAAGACCCTAGATTACGTACCGATAATGTTGACTGGGCGTTTCCAGACCTGGATCACATAAACATCCAAGACATCGAGGGTTGGGGTGAGTCAACACTGACAGAAGCAACATATGCAAAGATGTATGATTCTTTGACTCGAAGCTTTCAGGTTGGCCACCATCGGCTCCCCAAAGGGCAGGGAGTAGGTAGATAAACTCTCCCCCATACTTTCGCGTCGTCTTGTAGTTAGTCAACGCTGATGAAAAACGTGCCTGTAGTTATGTAAGTTTCTTTCTGAGATGAAGATCGGAGGAACTCACCCTGTAGTCGTCGTTGCTGACAGCATAGCCTCTTGTGTTTGGAAGCTGAGATCCTCCGACACGTCCATAGTTGAAGCCAATTTCTCTGTAGAACCGTTCGAGAATCTGATTAGGCTTATCTGGTATGCCATAAAGAATACCCGAGGCAAGGTGACGAGGCGGCCCAGTTGTGACGGCCAAGTCAACTGTTGCAACCCCAACAGCAGGTCCCTTGGCTTTCGCCTCCTCACCGGGCAGGCTCCGCAACATCGACATGTAATCTTTAGGCATTTTTAGTAAGTGTTCTTAAGGATATGGCTCCGGATCTACTGTGAGAGTGATGACTTGTCATGCCATGTTTATAGTTCATTCTCAAGGTCACTTGTCAAAGCCACAGTAATTGTGGGCTAAACCCGCCGCGGGAGTCTCCGGTGGCATTTCCGATGGGATTAAGTCCCCATTGGCGCGTTTCGTTCTTCAACTTCCCCCGTAAACAAGGCAATCCTGATCCAGACCACTGAACTTCTCTTCCCCATGGGGTCCCAGGGTCAATCCCTGTCGATATTGTCAGATCGAGTTGATACATAAACAACCTTTCAGCCGCACATCTGAAGATCTATTCCTTTTCATGCTCATTATCCATTTTAAGAGTCATCAGATACATACGCGACTCATTCCATCTTTTACTCCTTTGGAAAACTCGTCAACATGGTAGTCGAAAAGACTCCCAGTATCAGTCATGTCGAAGACGAACTATCATCCGACTCAAAAGAATGGAGTCACACTCAGGGCCAACAGGGTGCTGACATTGATCGAAACATGACTCTCTGGGAAGCTATTAAAGCTTACCCCGGTGCCATAGCCTAGTCGTTTCTCCTCTCATCGTCCATCATTATGGAAGGTTACAATATCGTCCTCATCGGAAACCTCATGGCTCAACCTGCGTTCCAGAGGAAGTATGGTGACTGGTACGGTGAAAATCTAAGCTATCAGATCTCTGGGCCATGGCAGTCTGGTCTTGGCAATGCCACGGCCATTGGAACTATCATTGGTGCTTTTGCCAACGGTTGGCTCACTCAACGTTTCGGATATCTTGCCAACTACGTTTGTCTGTGCTGGGCACTCGGACAACTCCTCGCCGCTGGTGTCTTGTTCAGTTTCTCCGACAATGCTACAGAGTGGGCGTACAGCATTCCCTTTGCGTTTCAGTGGATCTGGTCTATCCATCTTTTGATTATTCTGTGGTTCACTCCCGAGTCACCCTACTGGCTGGCACGAAAGAACCTACTCGAAGACGCAAAGAAAGTTCTTCGCAGAATCTCTGCCAAGAGCAGCAGGAGTGATGAGGATCTTGACAAGCAGCTTGCTATGATTGTTCACACAAACAAGATCGAGAGCGAACATAGCACCGGATCCAGCTACCTAAACTGCTTTAAGGGTATTAACCTTCGTCGAACTGAGATTGTCAGTCTCGTATTTGTCGCGCAAAACACCACTGGTGTTGGAATCGGCGGCACGCCAACTTACTTCTTCGTCCAAGCCGGTTTCGATCCCAGGAACTCCTTCAAGTTTGCAACAGGCGCTCTTGGTCTCGCATCCGTTGGTGTCATCATCTCACGGGCTCTTATATACCGCATCGGCCGTCGAACTTTATACGTCTGGGCCTGCGGCTTATGCACAGTCCTCATGTTTCTCATCGGCATCCTTGCCAGTGTTCCCCAAAACCAGGCTGTGAGCTTCGGCCAGGCGGGTATTGTGCTGATCTGGGAGATTGTCTTCTATGCGACCATTGGCCCCGTTTGCTACGCAGTCATCGGTGAGATCCATGCCGTTAATGTCCGTAGCAAGAGCATCTGTCTTGCTCGTATCGCGTACTACATATCCCAGATCTTGAACAATACTTATGGCCCGTATATGATCAATCCCACTGAGGGTGATTGGAAGGGCAAAGTTGGTTATTTTTGGGTAAGTCCATAAGACACCTGACTCTTTGCTACTGTTCTAACTTTGATACAGGCCGGTCTTTCTCTGTTGACCTTTGTCTGGGCTTACTTTCGACTTCCTGAAACCAAGGTAAGGGCACACAAACTAGTGATAACCAGATTTCTGACATTTTACAGGGCCGAACATTTGAGGAGATCGATATCCTTTTTGCCAACAAGACACCAGCTAGAAAGTTTGCCGTGGTCGAGGTTGATGCTTATGCTGAAGACTCTGAGGGTCGCATCATCAAGGATGTCGGAGTTTGAGATAGTCTGGATGATACGAGTTGGATTTGGTCAAAGATCCTGATTAGTCCATTTATTTTGACAAGTTAATTAGTAACAATGTTATGTCCCTTTGAGAAACCCACTCCGGATAATGAACAACAGTTACTCGACACTTCTTAAAGCAGCCCACTCCTGTTCCAACATGCCATAGTTGATCATATCATACCACTTCCGATCGAGATAAAAAGTCTCCCTCTCCCTTCCTTCCTCCTTGAATCCCAACTTGGTGTAAACACGCTGGGCACGCTTATTAAATCCAACAGTACTTAGTCCCACCCGATGATACCCACCGAACCTGAAAGCCCAGTCAAGAAGCCAGTTGATACTTTCACTTCCATATCCCTTGTTATGATATGGCTCACTGAGAGTGATACCCAGGGATGTACGTCTATGATGCTCGCGACCAGCAGGGATACCTCCCCAGCCCAAGATGGCGAACCCTATGGGCACTGGATCGGAGGAGTCGATATCTTGAGATTTTGCTTCGGATGGCGATAGACAGATCATTACTGATAGAGCACACTTCTGGAGCGCGGATATTAATTCCTCTGAGCTCTTCTTGTTTCGTGGGCGGAGGAGGGAATGATCAGCAAGAGCTGTGTTGAAGGGGTCATTCTCGTGAAACTTGAAGATATATGCTGTATCATGTTCATTATTTTCCAAAGCTCTGTATATGAGTCTCTCAGAGGCATATGCTTTTGGAATATTTTGAATGTCCATGAAGGGATAGAATGATTTAAAGACGAAGCCAGTGGAACTGTGTTCAAAGAGTGGTAGGTTGGGGTTTACAACCCAGTAATATACCTTTCCGTATCATGAAAGACTCATACCAGTATTTCTATTGGCATTAAACTAGACACGATATGCTGGCTGATGGAGGTGATAATCGGCTATACGGCAGACTTTGGTTTCAACACCTTCCTGATTTGGCAAAAGTGGATGACTCACTTGTACTAAGTTAGCTGATGGTCATGGAGATTGTATGATTTCTCGGGTTAAATGCTTCCCTACTGGGAAACACACTATCATTCAGGAAAACCGATTGTCTGTTGCCAGAATCCTACAAGCTTATCGGTGGCGATAGATAGTAGCCTTTGAAGCCCGAGCCTGTCTGACGTGAGCATCATCATCAATGCCGTGCCCCTCATCCCACGACTATCGCTTTTGTATTCGACTCAACACTAGACAATTTGGAGGATAATAAAGTAAGCATATACCCATGCTCCAATCCTTTGATGCTCCTTTGCATCGCTGACAAGTTTGACCTTTCCATCCTCCATGAAACCATCCACCTTTTCCTCATATCCTTTCGGTTTCCAAACAGATTCTCTGATAGTGGACACGATGATTCTTCCGGGCTTTGTAACTCTCACAAACTCATTAAAAGCCTCTGGTCCAACATGGCCTTTTGTCATGGTTCCAACGCATATGACAGCATCGTAACTCTTCGATGCAATGTCAAGTTGGTCAGCCAGATTTGCAACATTGAGAGATTCGTAGACGCCTGTTCGTTCGGCAACTTCGAGCATGCCAGGACTGAGGTCAATGCCGTCGATGTGCTTTGCACGGAGGTTGAGTAAGGCTTCACCGACAAGGCCTGTTCCACAACCTGCGTCGAGAATCTTTACTTCTGAAATAATTTCGGAGTGTAGATGGTTAATCAAATTCTCAGAAGCCACCTTTGGTGCGATTTACTCTTCCTCTTCAACATCTTGGTTGTATTTCTTTGCCCACTCGTTGTATGTCGAGAGTGTTTCTGCGACAGTGGTTGACCTGAGGGATCGCTCGAAGTGGGACATGCTAGCTTTGTTGATAGAGATTATACAAAATGTGCGATTGATTTCTTGAGTGACCTTGACGGCAAAGGTGTGCTTGTAAGAGCACAGGTTCGTTCAAATTGATATACAAAGCTTGTCGTTGGCGGGTGATGTAGTCGTTGATTCAAAGAATGACGTCAGCTGTACATTCACAGACTCAGTATCAACTATCTCATGATACAGATTAACTTCTTGTCTTTGGATTGTTGTGCTTCCACCTTGACCCAACTCCATCGCAGACCTAAGAGATATTTACTATTACTCAAAGACATACTCACTATCATGATTCTCCATCAAGAGCCTCGACCGATGCAACCCGTACTTTGATGATATCTTGGCCAACTCGGCCATGAAACCAGGCACACCGCCAGGGATCTCTCTATTATACCACTCCTTTGGATTTTCCATCGAAAGTGCCGCCTCGTGCATCTCGGTAAGGTCTCTGCTGTCCCATATGCCCTCCCTCCTGTTCAAACCCCGCAGGATATTCAGTGCGCGGTAGCGATGGTGAGACTCAGAGCAGGACCATATGACAAAGGATAGACTGGAAATCAGATCTCCATCGAGAGAGAAACTCGGTTGGCCCGGTATAATTAATCTTTTTGCAAAGGCTTCTGCGGCATCGAGGTAGGCTTCCACGGTCCGGGGATCTGGCTCCGAATCGTCTTCCAGCTCAAGAGTCATACTCATCCTCCAGAACTTCTGCTGTAAGTTGAGGTACATGAGCTGCGGTGATGTCCACTCTTGGTATTCCCACGTGGATATGCACTTCTTGGTCATCTCAAAACGTTTGCTCCAGGCATTGAACCTCTCGTCGAGTTGATCCCATGATGCTTCCATAACTGCTTTTGTGACCATGTCCAAATCCTTGAATGAGCTTCCGGGAGACCCACACGCACCGACGCAAGGCATAGTTGATATTAATTCCACTGTTTGAACATCTAGCCTTCGCAGTGCGCTCGCTGCTTCGTCAAGATCGCGGAAAGGCTCTTCAGAATACTCTGTATCATAAGTCAGAGCAAAGTATTCAGACCGTATATCTGGAATAATAGTATCTTCCATAAAGGCTGACGCTTCACAACCAAGACTGGAGAACATGTCAAGCAATTTGGTCGCAACTTTCTCTTCGTATGCATTGGTAACCAGGCTGGGCGAGGATAGAAGACGGGTTCCTGCCCGAATGTGTAGAATTGACTCGGCATATCGTCCAGTGATTCCTTCAAATGCAACAAACAAAAGGCAGCACACAAGTGTGCATTGAATATCGAAAGCCGAGTTGAGTGACATGTGGGGTATGATACGCGAGATGGCCTTCTGATATTGTGACATAGCCAAGCCTCTCAGCTGTTGAAGTGGGGAGCAGGTGTCTTGGCCAGCCATGAAGAAGCGATGTGCTGCACCGACAGCAATGATGGCATGCTTGATAGGCTCGTATTGGTGCGCTAAAGGTAAGGCAACTGTCAAGTAGAAGTTTGATGAACCAGGAGCACAAGTGAGTTGTGTTGATGTCCAGTGGTGGAAGTGATGGAAATAGCAGCTCTCGATGGATGTATCCGCCACACTAGGGTTGAATACAGAGAGAGGATATGCCTTGACGGGTACAGAGACAGCCGCACGCGCCTGGAGCTTGGCCTTATCTGGGACTGTATAGCCATCGCACTTGACACGGCCATCGCGACAACGGCGACAGGTTGGTTTTTCTTCGTCACACTTAACATGTCTGACTCTAGGAAAGGTTAGAAAATCACACTATAGCCTTGGTATTGAATCAGGGAAGACTAACTTGCTATAAGAGACAAAATTCATCAATCAGCTACATACTCATCATCACGTTTATTGGATGAAGCAGGGATACAACGTACCAAGTTAAGCAGCCGGTGCGAACTTTGGGCTTGGAAGCACGCTGCCATTTTGGTTTCTTGGGCAGAATAACAAGCTTGTTTTGGTTCGCTGTCTTCATTTTTAACTGATGTAAACAAGCCGAAAAAGAGTAGAACGGCCTTGACTAAGGAGGAGGACGCAAAGGAAGTTATTCTGTTGGACAAGCCGTACAAGGAAAATATCAAAGATCTACTACGTGGAGTCGTCTTCAGGGGGCGAAGCCGAGACGCTAAGAGATGCCGAATCCCTGTCTTTACGGTACAGCCAATAGGAGGCGTTGCTAAAAGGACGATGCCTGCGTCTCCTTGCACGGTTACGCTGTGTCATACCGAAACTCAATTTCTAGTGTCTTTCAGTCTTTCACCGTCCGAAAGTCAGCCCAAGAGTGTTATCCCACAGTGACAATTGTGATGTGCTCCGTTTGAGGTTGTGTTTCAAATTACAAACAACATCCTCATTTATTAACTTGACAAGTGAGCAAGGGTGCGATGTGACGACCCAAAAAGAATTCTCAGATGTACGCCTTGCTTCACGGACTTTGAAGACTCGTTCTCAGGTGCCGAGGCGAGACAGGCATAAGACATGCATTAACTACTCTTCGCTTAATTAAAGCGTCGTAATCACACCTATCATCGAGTGTACTAAGACTTTCCCCCGAACGCCTTATCAGAATCTAGAACATCAACAAATCTGATGTGATCTGATAAATTGAACATTATGTACCTCCATTATTCGTGCTTTCGGCTACGGCACAATATTACCTCTTGGCGAGGCTGATTTCCCCAGACTTTAATGCACTTTTGATCGACCGAAGTTGCTCGCCGAAGATGCTGACGTACGTTGTCTCACCGTTCCTGGACCTGAACTACATGTCGGCACATTATACCCAATCAACTTTCTTTTACAGTATATCACATTCACAGCTGATGATTGACTCCTCGGCCTCTGAGAATTGAAACCCCGTAAAGAAGTTTCGGTTTTGCCTTGGCAGGGACTTTGTCTCTGTCTAGGTTACTGGACTTGGCGACGGTCTCACGCTAGACTGGACCTTTTGTCCGAGACTAATAAGTTTCAAGCTGTTATTCCACGAGTTTCGATGACAAAGCTTTACTGTTGGTATCATTTGTTGTTGAAAGATCTTTGATCGCCGCCTAGAGAAAGAAAACTCTGGTGTTGAGATTCAGAGGAATATAATGGTTGACGTTACCTAAAGGGTAAGAATTACGCAATTTGAAGGAGAGGTGATCAGTTCCTAATAAAGGGTCATGTTGTAAGAGATAATCTCAACAAGCATTTGTTTGCCCCATCTATGTGAGTAAATCGTTTATTTACCATGTTCTTTCCAACTTACTAACACCAGCTGCATGTAACCTCTTAGTTCATGTAACACTTAATCTTATTCTTCAGCTTAGTATCCAGTTGGCCTTCTGTCAGGCCCTTTCCCGAAGGTCCTGTATTTGACTAGTATACTGGAAGATGAATCTCGCATATAGCCTCTTTTCCCCTCAAAGAGGAGCAGATTGTCGCTTCTTAGTAAGAAGACGTACGCGTCCGCAATTTCGGAATAGTAGCAATGTTACTTGATGGAATTAACCCTCCAAGACGACTGTCAAGGAACAGACAGGGTATAATTAGCAGTTTGGGATGCTATGCATGCCTTTGGAGTACCAGAACCGATGGGCAGATATCTCAACTCTAGAGAAGAGACTTGACGCCGGGGAGAAAGTCAAGACTAGATAATCTCCCTCCCCAGTATCGTTTAGTAGTTAAAAGATAACAGACAAATCAGACGCATTATATGTGACTCGGAACAATGTAACATGAGCTGAAGGTCAATCAAGAAAATAATCCCATACGCCCAGCACTAATGATGTTATGACGACCAACCACATGGTGTCACAAGCTTCTGAGAATGAGGCCTCTCATATGACAGACATCGTCATGAGAAGACAAACTAAAGCCTGCAAGATGTCGATGGTCGAGGAACTCTAGCCCTATTATGAACGTACATGGGCTATCAACAAAACATCCAGTCAATGCTGTCGGTATCTTATGAAGCAATCACAGGACCAAGTGGACATAGAACGCACGCTAGAGATCAGCATAAGACAATGTAACAGGCCACAAAATCTCGTCTACATATAGGTAACTCTGGCAGAACAGCCTTTCTGTGAGTCAAAATGGCATTTTACCAGTCGACATAAAGATAGCCAAAGTAATAATAATTCACACCATCGTCCAGCCTCGGCTATTGCGGGTTGACCAACCCGTGATTGCCGATCACCACATATATAAGCCATTCAAGATATCACCCCGCACTATAGGATTGCAGTTACTATACTAGTCATAATCCTGTTGTTCATTTACATATCTGCAATAATGACTGATACAGAGCCTCAGGCTGTCCGGGCCACTCAAACCCCAGATGGAATCACAACCATCACAATCTCTCGACCGCATCGCAAGAATGCAGTAGATGGAGCCACTGCTAAGAAGCTTGCTGAAGCTTTCTTGGCTTTTGAAAATGACACGACTCAGAAAGTCTGCGTTCTTTATGGTGACCACGGTACTTTCTGCGCTGGCTTTGATCTTCATGAAGTCGCAAAGTACAACTCAGCTCATGATTCAGGAGATTATCGAGGCCCAACTGTCGATCCCGCACATACAGTTGACGGCCGGAATAATGGTCCAATGGGCCCTTCAAGAATGCAAGTCAAGAAACCTGTCATCAGCGCAGTCTCGGGATACGCTATGGCTGGTGGATTGGAACTATCACTCATAGGCGACATGCGCATCGTTGACGAAGATGCCGTCTCTGGTGTGTTTTGCCGCAGATTCGGCGTTTCGCTTATCGACGGTGGTACTGTTCGGCTCCAAGCTATAATTGGTTTGGGTCGAGCTATGGATATGATCCTCACAGGACGACCCGTAAAGGCTGATGAAGCACCACAGTTTGGCTTTGCCAATCGAGTTGTTCCTAAGGGTCAAGCGTTGACAGAAGCTACCAAGATTGCAAAACAGCTTCTAACATTTGCTCAAGAGTGTATGAATGTCGATCGATCCAGCTCTACTATGCTGTATATAACGCGACCTCGTTTCAGGATGCGCTGAGGAATGAGTATGAGAATGGCGTCAAGGTCGTGACTACGGAGAGGGTGAAGGGTGCTGCAGCTTTTAGTGGTGGAATAGGAAGGCATGGTGTCTTCGAAACAGCCAAGTTCTGAGATAACTCTACTTGTTTTTTGATGTTAGAGAATTCCCAACCTGAAGTGCCAGGTCGGGGAAGTTTGTACGGCAGAAGTCTTATGTCTTCGAAAGGATCCATTACCTAATGTCTAAAAACCAACAGTGCGACATCAGCACGAAATGAAAATCCAGCATTTCACTCAACATTCGATTCGGGCCTTGAGTAATTATTCAGTAATGAATTTAGCCTTACACGCCGCGTAAGCATCACAACACACGATGGTAGAACGATGGAGTATGATTGTACGCGGGGGAATATTGGACCGCCCCGGCTTACGGAACTCACACTACTTATAAACGCGTTATTAGTTGAAAAGGTAATCTTCATTCTTTCATCTTCATAACAGGATTCATCATAGTCGCACATCCTCGCCATTCAGAAAGCTGTACCACACACTTCTGTCAAGTTCTTGATCTCAAGGCGTGGTGGTCGCCTGGACACGACTCCCATGGATCTCCTCTCGATGGATCTCAATACCCCCCTCAGGGAGGTGGATATCATGAAGAGAAAAAGAGGCGCCAGTCCCCGACGTCTATGTATGGAAGACATGAGATGTAGACTTTGTTTATTCAACTTGGAGGATGATGACATGGTTGTCGCACGTGTGTCAGATGCCGCAGAAGAAGAGTTCTCCCTGGAATTCGCTTTCTCACAAATGAAATACACACACGATAGTACCCATAACGTCCACATACACGCCTGCGGCCAGCCTTGCAGAAAAAAGGGCTACCTCACTCCGTTCTTCCACGCCGAATGTCGGAGGTTCAAACAGCATGACGTTTTTAGAGTCGTGTCTACTGGATACTTTAGGTTTGAACCAACGGTACATGAGCAGAATCGCCGCTTCACTCGTACCAAGTATTTTCTAGCGCAAAGACTGAATGCTCTTCTTCAAGTGAAGCTTCCCGCTGGAATATTAGACGCAATAGCCGAGATGCTCGTTTACAAATGTGCTACCATCACAAACCAGGAACATTCCGTAGGATGGGGCGCGGGCGAGGTCTCTCGGTCAATCCGTTTGGACTCTGGTGTATATGCGACATATTCTGTTGTTGACGGCGTACGTTATGTGAAGAGCCTCACAAATTCTCCTGTCCCGGGTAGAGTAGGATATACGCTATTGAGCCAGGAAGGACAGACTCATAGTCGACTTTACTTCGCGCATGATTACCGAGGGGTCCGGGCGATCAAATTATGTCCATCAGATGTGCCTTTGCCGGGTCCAGGTCCGATCACGAACTGCTATTGGCGAAATATCCCTGACGCCGAAAAGATTATCATCCACGAAAACGTGAGCAGACTTCCGCAACAGAATGGCCTCTGCTAAGCAGTCTCCAGGGCTTGATGATAGGGGGCATAACCGTTCCCAGAGAACCTCGTTGCCGCAGCATCAGTGATGACACGCACTGGGCAAATCTCGAGCATCCATCCGACATTTTAGATCTTCAGAACTTGGGTGAGGGCCTGGGTTTCGACAACAGCAACATCCTGATGGCATCTTTTGACTGCAACGTTGAGGGTATCGTCGGGTATACCGTGGTCACTGACGGATACCGAACAGCCACTGTTCATGCCCATAGATCTGGCGAAAAGGCTAAATTCTATGCTGATATAGATTATTCATGGCGGTGTGGCTTTTTTATCTATATGCCACTGGATGAGGGAGAATATTTGACAGAGATCTGCCGACGCCATGCGAATGACCCATACCTTGACGAAAAGGCTTCAGGAAGTTTGGTGGTATGGTTGAGCGTTACTATTTGTTTTGGAAATCTAACTTACCTCACAGTTCGTGACAAACAAAGGGAGAGTCACTTTGTTCGGCGCCGCTCTCTCCACAGCTGACACCAGGGCATTCCACAAGTTGGCAACACTCTCACCACAAGGCTCGCAAATTCATGTCAACCACTGGACATACGATTTCATAGACCAAGTACGATATATTGCATTCAGCGATGTAGTATCACCCCTGGAAGAGCGACCGCTCCTGTCATGTCTGGTTCCCGACTTCCCGAGCGCATGCACCAAGGCCAACGGACCTTGGTTCAAATCATCTTGCAGCATGAAGGATGTAAGTGAGATTGCCCTTTGTAGGGACTCTTCACTTGCGCATAAAGCCATCATCGGAATGCTAGTGTACTATGACGATGGTCATCGAGAATGTCTCGGGCGGTTTCGGTTTGATAAAACCCTGGAGACGTTCCGCCTTGACTCGAATACCGACTTGTACGTCGGATCTGGACGAAACATTTGGGACTTTCTATATGTTGAACAGATCCTCACATCTCCTCGTTACGAGAAGGCGCATCTGCGCTGGATGAAACTTCCCCGGGATGGCATTGTGGAATGGTGGAGCTCTTACCAGCACTCCGTTTTGCGTCATGAGTCGGGGAAGGTCACTAACCTCGACGACATGCGTTTGTAAAGATCTTAGTGATTTAAAATATATCACGACCTTTCGTCCCTTATTCTGTACTATGCCACAGACTGACAAGTACTTTTATGTTGAGAATAGGAATGATATTGGATGAACGTCTTGAGCCTCACCTTTATAAACGAGCATTTCACACTAACGTGATGCTATCTAATATTCAGTACTTCCTCTTGAATGATACCCTCATTCATCATCCTCGCTACCTCGCCATTCATGTATCCTTCCATGTAAGACTCCCCGATAAAGGACCACGAAGCTCCATTACTTCGAAGGACATACGGCACATTGCTACCCAGGATGACAGTAGCACAATCTCCGACTTGTATATCCGAGGGGCCGATCCCGATGTTTTCTGTAGATGTAATCATGAAACATCTACTGAAGCAATATGTGTATGCAAGAGTAGCATATGCTTTGGCATCTCCTTCCACCGATAGCTGCCGCAGTATCTCTACGTTTTCTTCCCTGCCACCCCCACCACAAGGCAAAGTCATTCCCGTCTCTTCAATCTCCAATTTCCGAACGAGATATGCCATGCCGTCTCTTATTGTCTGTTCATATGAACGTCCAATGAGGTCATATCGCTCGGCAGTAGTGGCCTTGATGAAGCTTGTTGCCCAAGACGCCAAGTTGGTCACGGCCAATACCGAAAGAGACATGTTCCATGCTGCTAGAAGGTTCTGGTCGATGACGTGTTTGAAATCTTCCTTTGATACCTCGTTCTTGCCGAAGTAATAGCAATGTGTCACTGTAGCCAGTCTTGCAACACTGACACGGAGAATAGATAGATGCTCCGATTTATATAGTTTCAGTTCAAGTCCAGAAGATGCGGTAAAAGGCTTGGCAAATCCCAACCTGGGTGGCGCTTCTGGATCAGAAAAGTGTACACGAGCAAGACTTGTCCGTATACCTTTGTTGAAGACTCGAAAGTCGCTCCAATCGGGAGTCCAGGAAGGCAAGTCTGAAAGATTGTGTACTCGATGTTTTCTCATTGAGCAGCCATCTGCACCATGTGCCCGAGTTAGTATGGCCAGTGAGCTGCCATCATCTAGCAAGAAACGGGCGACTTTTAGATATGTCTCTGTTAGGTCGGCGCTATAGTCCGGACGTAAATCAGATGGCATTCTTGACGGATCTTGACACTCTGCGGCTATACCAAGAAGACCGAATATCTTGTCTCTTTGATCTGTGGCGTGGAACTTTGTCATTGTGAACGACAACAAGGCGTCCAACGGCCAGTTCGCCCGGCAGTGTCGAAGATTACCCATGTTGCTCACGTTAAGTAGCTTTTCAGGGATTCGCGATAGTCTCATGTATCCCGTTCGACGCAACCATGAGCTCGCCCACTGAAGTTTATGCCAGGGGTAGAGTTGACTTCCGCAGATGAGTACAGGATCTTTGGGGGATAGAACAACCTCTTGTATGACCCAGATCCTGGCGAACCAATCGAGATGCATCATCCGTCTCAGATGCTCCCAACTCTCATCGTCCCACATTGGCAGGCCTGTGAGTTGATGCAGCGAATCCGAATATGTGCCGAAAGGTATATCGTTCTCGCGCCGTGCCTCAGGGTACTCTGTTTCAAAGACATGATATATCTGGTCCAGTAATCTCCATGCTGGCGAGACCCAAGGTCGTTCGGGCCCGAGCCAAACCAGGGTAGTCACTGATGTCGAATAGATTTGTCGCATGAGAGCCACTTGTGTTGATCGATCTGAAATGCTTTCCTGGTTCACGCAGATACTGTCGATCCAGATATATCTCAGTGGAGGGTCGAATTTAGAGTCATTGATGGCTAGCTCTTGCAACACTTGGAGCCCAGCTGCCAGGTCTGAGGTTAGACTTAACGACTGTCCATCGACTCGAACGACAGTATTGTGGGCTTGGGTGCCCCAACAGTGACTGATGGCATAAAATGGTGGTGCATCGTCAAGTGATACTATTTGGAGAAAACCGGCATTTGGATTTGATGTATCCGTGTTGACCCGAAGAAGGCGTATTTGATTGGTTGCTAATTGAGAATGGTAGATAGATTCAAGCTGCGACATTTTTTTCGAATCATTCCCTCAACCATAATGTTCTTAGAAAGAGATTGTACCGTACAACTGG
The DNA here is from genome assembly GCA_014899075.1 of Fusarium goolgardi. NCBI lineage: Eukaryota > Fungi > Ascomycota > Sordariomycetes > Hypocreales > Nectriaceae > Fusarium > Fusarium goolgardi. Next base: position 26,378 of record JAAVUI010000278.1, read on the forward strand.
ATTTCTTCGAGCTGAATCTTTTTGGAGAAAGCATGCACTATATTTATGCGCCAAAAGCGGGGCATCTTAGCGAAGAGTTTGTGCAAGCATAATAGCCAATATTATTGGATCAACTTTTCTTGCAGGGTAGTTGATGATCTGACGAAGGTCAGCTGTTCCCTCAACATTAAGCCACCTTCTTCAGTTCCTTTTTATAGACGATGACCAGCTTGTCTTGGGCGATAGCACTTTTTGTGCTTACCTGTTGGAACAAACTTACTTTATTAAGGATGGCCAGTGTGTAGTTACGGTTGAAAGTGTGTGTACTAACTGCCATGAATTTATATCCATTGAAACAATTACCTTAGGACATACACCAACTATTAATACGTCTTATGAAATCCATTCCATCATATCGATATCTGTAATTATTGTTCAAGTGAAGTGAAACAGAATGGCCCTCTAGTTGTCGTCCATTGAGCTCTGTGGTGGCTTTAATGCCTACCCAATTTTGAGATACCGTTCCTCTAGTCATGTAGAAGAATAACCTCCATCCACAAAGATTGTTTGCCCCGTAACTGCGGCACTTGCATCACTCGCTAAATACACAGCAACCCCTGCAAAATCTCTTGGCAGACCATTCCTTCCTGTCATGGTCCTTGCTGCATGAGCCTCGGCTTTTGCAGGGTCATTGAACGCAACGCGAGTCATGGGTGTATCAACAACACCCGGTGCAATGGCATTACAGAGAACTCCATGACGAGACCACGCTTCTGCTTGGGATCGTGTCAGACCCAAGAGACCTGCTTTGGATGCTCCGTACGCACCACTATTGCCATATGATCGGAAAGCCTGTTGGCTGATGATGTTGATGATACGACCCCAGCCATTTTCTGCCATCTTTGGTCCGAACGCTTGACCTAGCGCGAAGGGCGCAGTGAGGTTGACGGCAATCGTCTCATCCCAGGCTCCTTGAGACAGGTCGTTCATGTGAGGTCTATAATTGACAGCTGCGGCATTGACAAGGATATCAGGTGACCCGACTGTAGCTTTGATAGCCTGAATGGCATCTCTGACAGAAGCCTGGTCGCCAAGATCGGCGACGATAGCTTCCGCAGTGACATGCAGATCAGCAAGATGGTCGATGGTATCCTGCAATGGTTTCGGCCTTCGCGCAATGAGAACGATTCGACATCCAGAACGACCCAATGCGATTGCCATTTCTCTTCCTATTCCGGAACTTCCTCCAGTGACGACAGCAACTTTGCCGGCGAGACTGAAGAGGCTGGCAAGATAGCTCGAAACGGCTTGTGCGCTTGGTGCCATGGCGTTGTGAGATGAGCCTAGCTCAGTAGAGTTTGCGCTATCAAAAGAGGTGAAGGAATAGACCGAGATATAGGTAGATAGATAAAGACAAGGGAATAGTGAGTGACATGTGCTGGTTGACTCAGCTTTTTTGCGTCTTGTGAGCGAAATCGGCTGACGCGAGTTTAGTTCACGAGGTGTCACTTTTTGCGCATGCGGGGTAAATAAATAATCGTGACCCAAATTTGATAATGTCGGTGGACAATCAACAGCGCAAACAAACAAATGAATTAAAGGATACCAACATGATATAAATAACCAAATCTAGGTATCGGTAAGGTAAAGACAGTAAAAACACAACCCAACTCATGATGCAGCCTCAATCTGGACCACGGTCAACCACCATGTCTCTGTTCCAATATCAACAACACCAGGTCCTTTAACCTCGAGATGAGCGATATGCTCACTCAAGGCACTCACAGGTCCCAAAGGTCCAGCACTCTTATTTCCTTCCGATGAAGCTTCCAGCAACGCCTTCACAGAGACCCCAACAACTTCAGAAAGCTGCTCAGTGTTGACCAGAGTAGCATGCAGACCTCTCTTGTTCAACCAGTCATGATTCGCAACAGAAACATACGCGACGGCTCTTTCAGCAGGTGTTTTGGGCTTCTTGACTGCCGCTGCGATTGTCCGTCCAGGTAGTCCAACAATAGTCCCTACAGCACCAAAGGCGGCGCCCACAGGGATAGATATAGCACCGCCAACAACCCCAAATGCTGCGCCGAGGATGTTTCCCTTCTTTGCGTTGGCGGCAATATTTTTTCCAACGCTCTTAGCATGATTTCCAACTCCCTTGACATATGATACTGGTTGCTGGCCCATAGTCTTGGCCACGTCTCCAGCATGGTTGATAGCCTTCTCGCTGACTTTGGCCGTCATGAAAGCCGAGATAGTATCGAGAAACGATGACCACGCTTCTTGAGTAATACCATGACCAAGAAGTGCGGACGCATAAGCTTTGAGAAATGGGGATGTTTGAGAAGGTGTTTCTTGTGGGATTGCAATGGGGGCTTCCTTGCTTGTTGAGACTTCCGAGTATGTGGGAAGGGAAGTTTCAGGAAAGTCGAAAGGGTTTTCTGCAGTAGGGAGTTTGTCGTTCGACTGGGGACCAGTCTGTGATGAGGGACCAGCTTCGCTGTATGCAGGAGCTGTGGCTTGTTGAGGTTGGGCCTGGTTGGCGATATGCTCGGCTTCTTTGCTGGAAGACATTATGGATATGAGTAAAGGGACAAGTTATTGATGCGAATAATAATTGATTATCAAGTATAAATGTTGAATGAATTGATATGGTCCAGGCCCCAAGTTGAGAGCCGCACTGTCATCTTATATCAATCTCCCAAGGCTAATTAACTTCAACTTGGATCTGCCACTTCGTCATCGGGTAGAGCGGCATTTGCACGGTAACGTCTCAGCCCTAGGACTGTTCTTGTACAGCCAATAGGAGTCTCCGTTTATGGTTCCGAGTGGCTCTGACTTTCGAATGGGTTAACGAAAACAGTTAGAGCGAGTGTAACCGAGAGCGAGATGGATCCTCAATCTGACATCCTTATGTGACACGGGCCAAGAGAGGCAGTGCTTGAATGATATTCCTCTTTCATCTATAGTGGCATGTTGAAAGTTTGATACCACATTGATTACTGACAACTCCTGTTAAATTCAGGAGGTGAGTTGAAAACAGCACAAAAATCACAAAAATGATGCAATAAACTTGCGTATTTTTACATACCCGCCTTCTTGTCTGAGACGCCACTCGCTTCTGTCCTGGTAGCGCATACCTGTCCTTGTTCCTCTCCATCTGAGCACCAAAGCATCGGGCATCCAATGATTGCCCAAGCAGATAAACTCTCAAGGAAAGCACCTAGTCTCTCCTTATGCCAGTGCATGTACCTGCGCATACCCGCTGGCGCGAGATGCCGTCCTCCATTCTTTACAGTTTGCGAGTCCTTGGTGTCTTTTGATCCGTACTCGCTATTCTCCCAGATTCTCTGAGCATGTTCACACGACTCAAAGTGCTTCTGGAAGCCGACCGCAGAGAAAGATATATCGCGCTCTACACAATCCGAGGGAATGTCAGGAACTGCCCAGCCCTGACCGGCAGCGTGGAAATGCTCCATGACGAATGCTTTCTCACATCCCTTGCAACTTACTCCACGCTCAACCTTCATCGTGTCTCGGTCCAGCGTAGGGTATATGATGCATGCTGCCGAGCGATAGTGCAGCCAGTCTTGGTGAAGAGAGATTTCACGATTGCCTTGGATAGAGGCAAGTGACCGAATCTCTCTAGATATGTCTATTGCCGGTATGCCTTTAGAATTTTGAAGCATCCTCGTGGGCATATCCCAGTTTTGGATTTTCAGATAACGACAGCCCGATGTGTTGAACACATCTTCATCGATGCTTTCGGGATTAAGTATTCTGAGGCATTCCTCCTGAAAGCTCTCTATCACAGCCAACTCTGATTCTTCACGAAGGCAATTGTAGCAACAACGAGTGCAGGTCGGGAGGAATAGGAGGCCCCCAAACTCTCCACACAGCTTGCAATCCTCTGTGATAAGAGCCTGATGAAGGTCTTTATATGTCACATGGTGACTCAGACCTGTTCGAGCAAGTGCCTTGATGCCCTCGAAGCCGTGCTGTGCGACCTGCCGATATTGAGGGATCCCGTTCACGATAGCGCGCGTTTGACGGCTGGCATTGCGAAAACAATGGAATGACTTGACGTCTAACAGCAGTGAGATGTTGGTAATGATCTCCGGAGGTAGCTTGCATATTAACGCCGTATTGTTTGGCGTTTCTGGGGCCAAAGACGACGCAGTTAGCCGAGGCTCGAATAGCGTGCCAGGGACTTTTCTCGGGTTCGTTCGGAGGACGGGGAAATAATACATGCTCCGGTGGTAAGAGCAAGTCCGGAGAATAGCCTCCTGGGATTGTGGTGTTGCGAACATGTTGGTTGATAAGAAAGATGTGCGAGATACAGGTTGTGAATGTCAGTATATAGTCTCGCGTGGGAAGGAAAAAGAATTTAAGAGATTCTAAGAATGATTTACTTCTAAATAGATTCTTTCAAAAATAAGCCTCTATCAAAGTCGGTATCTTACAGAATTTTTAGAAAATGAATAAGTTCACAATTGCGCAGATATAAAATGTATGTTCACTTAAGCGCCCTCATATTGATTCATTGCGGTGATTGATTTAGGAAATAAATTCAGTTTATACGAAGCCATATCCGCCAAACTTCCATTTATTTGAGTACAAACTTAATCATAAACTGTAAACTATGGTTGCCTATAACCTTATTTGATGCACACAGATATGATCCTAAAGCTCGACATATAGCTTTTACATCCTAGAGCTTGAAAGAAGAAAAAAAAAAAGGTTTCTCGCAAGAGTTGAATAAGAAAAATAAAACTTCAGTAAAAGCAAATATGCAGGTATTCTATCCTATCCCAACTTACTAGCTACTTCAGAATGCTTCACTCGCGGTACAAGCACCTTCCCATTGATATACTCGTATTCAAATTCCATCCGCGTACCTCGATCCTCCTGAAAAGAGACTTTTATAATTCGCGTAACCACTTTCAAGATATCCGCATGATCTGGAAACCTCTGATTTACATCAAGTGTTACAATCTTGATACCATTGTTTGTTTTACGAGCACTGCGTGCAAAGCGTTGTACCACAGCCATATCACGAGGCTCGGTATCATCTGTCTTCATGCTTATCCACAAAACGTTCTTGGTCTTGGTGAGCTTTTCGTACTCCGTTAGACGAGAAGAACCATCATCAAGAACAGCGTAGATGAAACGCGACAAGATGTCATCAGGGAAAGTTGGCGATATAGTTGATGCTGTGTTGTCTTTCGCTAGAGCGATTGATAGTTGGTTCGCGAAGCTGAAAAGGTCACCATGAGCACAAGGTAGGATGTTGACTATAAGATTCTGAGTAGATGCCAGGGCAGTTGAAACCAAGAAGTAGGATGACTGCCCTATGAAATCGAATGTTCTTGTCGCCGGTTCGAGTGTGCTGAAGTTGTTGTTCTGCAAAACCTTGTTCCACTCGATTACAGAAGGATATTCCAATGGCTCAAATCGTTCGTCTGCTGCGTTGTCAGTGACCATTACATCGAAACGACACAAGAGTAAGCATACCTGAATACATATTCTCATTCATACCGAATATGAGATTATAGGCTGGTGACAAATTTGAAACTCCCACGAGAACAAGAACACCACCAGGAGCGATAAGTTTGCGCAGATTCTTTAGAGCCTCCCCCAAAGAATTTGCTGTATATAAAACGTTATTGACAATGAGCACGTCAAAGGACTCGGGAATGAATCCCTGTTCAACTGGATCCTGGTTGATGTCAAGAGCTTTGAGCTTAAACGAGCCCTCTAATGGGGCCTTCATCTGCTCCAGTATTGAAATCGATCGGTCTGTGAGGGTATAGGTAATGCTTTTCTCGCCAGCAAAAGCACTGAAGAGTGTTTCTGTCATGCTGCTCGTACTAGCTCCAACTTCTAGAACATTTTGAACAGGCCTCTTTGTCGCGAAATAAGATAGATATTCTCCAAGGTGGGCCTTCACTTTCTGCACCAGCTCCATACCATTCTGTATCTGATTGATCTTGTCATCTTGAACCAGTAGCCCGATAGGATCAACAATTCCCTGGAGGATACCCCCAAGATTGGGACCGATTCTGTCAAGGATCTCGCCCTCGACACCCAATTTCGTCAATGAGGAAAGTATCTCGATCATGACGGTCATTGTAACATCGCTCAACACCAATTTCCCCGCCTGGGAAGTGTTGTAGGCACTCATCCATTGGTATAACTTCTTTCGGGAACTTGTAAGTGCGGCGGGGTCAAAGTCCGGGATATCCATTGGAATGTTGTTGAGAGATGCGCGGATTATGAGCGCTGCGGCGCGGGCGATGGTGATTTGATGGTCTGCTGTTGCCTTGCAAAGGGGCGTTCTGGATCTCGTGTTATCGCCTGTGAAGAAGTTGGCGTCAATTTCCCACTCAACATGGTGGACTGAATCCCAGTCGTCATCATCTTGGAGGAATAGTTCGTCTCTGGTGATGGGTTCAACGATGGACATTGTTGAAGTGTTTGAGGGAGTCAAGATAAGAAAGATAAAGATAAGACAGGATATGGCAAATGGCATGTGGCTGTGGCTGTGGTGAGAAGAGACTAAAGTCGTAGGTGCCAAGGGAGTATTTATATGCCTCGATAATCCCACTGTTTCTGAGATTTGGGTTGACCTTTTGGGTAGTCCATGTTTCGGAGCCGCAAGCTAACTTGTACAGTGCAAGCATGTGAGCGACGTTACCATGTCCTCGATCTGGACGGACCTGAACCCCACGGGGGCAAACTCTAAGCCGAGCTTCCGATACGTGCCCGCGTTTTCTAAGAGTCAATAGTCACACCATATTTTAAGTCCATCTCGACTTGTGACATTTTGTCTCCTGATAGTAATGCTGCATCTGAATCAACTCGGAAGCGAGCTTTTATTTGTAGGTAATATCCCTCATACCCTACTCGTAGACTCCGAGATGCCGAAGCTTACCGACCACAATACTCCAGTCATGGAGACATTTAAAGGGCAACTGATTCGAGTAACCTAAACCTCCCACTTTAATTACACTTATTATACACGATAACTTTTGTAATGCGTCGTACATGGCTTTATCCGCCTGGCGTCCAGCCGTTAGTAGTCCAACTCTCAGGACTTATGTCGGGCCAATATAGTCCTTGCGCTCCATCATGATACATCGATGCATCAATAAACTGCAAATCCAACACTGGCTGTGACAAAAGCTCCTGCAACGAAGGCTCCGACAGCGCCATCCCGGCCGTCGGATTGGAAAACCCTCCCACATCGATTCCTTCAAACTGTTGCATCACGGCGTCTGGCGCAAACTGTCCCCGTCGCGTCGCCACGCACACCTTCATGGCGTCAATGTGCCTGCAGAATTCCTCCGCTGCAAAGTTTCCGTTCTCTTTCAGTTGGGCAAGGAACTGCGCGGCCGACTCGAATTGTTCCTTGTCGCTACGTGATTCTTTGCCGTCGATAAGACTCGATATCGCGAGGACTGTTGCTGCTGCGAAGAGATATTGCGTATAGAAGTAATCGAATGTTGCAAAAGAACCGTCAATCCAGCATTCAATCAGCAGTCGGCATGAGTGTCGTGCGCAGCGGACGCAGGCTTCCGAAAGTGTCATTGCTGAGACAGGGATTTGAGGCTCGGTACGTGGTTGCGTGTCCCATGCTGCTACGTGGGTTCGGAGGACGTGTAGAAGAATAGGTCGAGTTGCTGTGATGGCAACCTGGGTTTGTTAGACATGTTGGGTCTGTTGGTAGGATACTCACTTGATTGAAGTACAGATGTAGTGACAGAGGCTTGGGACTTGGTTCAGGAGCATCAGTTGGCTCAATGTGAAGATGTGCCGGCAACTCTTCCACAAAAGCTCTCAAATCTTTCAACGCTTCTTGTACCCTTTGAGAAAGGGTCTTCTGCTGCGGCCTCCTCGTGTAGATCGAATTGATAACCTTAGCAGCTAGGCTTGCAAGCCGTATACTAGCGATGAAATACGACGAATCCGCAAAATCGTCTGATGGTGTCGCCAGAACCGGATCGGTGGGCAAGTCAACTTCTATTTCGTCCTCGCGTATGGCTACAGGATGACCGAGTCTGGAAGCCCACATACGGTCGAAGCTGTAGGCCGTCCACCATACGCGATTCCTGTGTTCTCGAGCGCCGGCATCACGGAGCTGCGATTCTGGCACGTTCAAATTGAGACCCATCACTACACTAAGTCGGACTGATGAGCCTGCCAGGGCGTAGGCTGTGTAGCGACGATTCAGGGCGAGCGAGTAAAATGACTAAGAGGTCAGCTGGGTCTCTCCTATGTACGTAAAAAGTTGACACCTACAAGTAGTAAGCGAATTTCGATGGCATCAATGCGTGGCCTTTCACTAATAATTCGAAGAATCCTTGTGGCCCTGGCAAAGTACGCCATACCAGGAAAGTTCTTATCCTTTGCGGCTGTCCTGGTCGAGTACATCTCTCCAATAGCAAACAGAACCCACAACTTGCTTTTTAGGAGTGAATCTGTAGAGTGGGGGTTCATAATTGTCTGCTCAAGTCCTTCCAATATCTGACTCTTGCGCACAATGTAATAACTTCTGCTGACATACTTCAACGCAACATTAACCAGGAGTCGAGCCCTGGATGGGATAGGCCAGGGACAATCTTCGTCTGAAAGAGTAAGTAGTGTCTCGTCTGGTGCATAGTTGACCCTCGGGATGTGACTATGTCCCGGCTCGGAGATGGCTTGCCGAAAGCGAGTTGCAAAGGCAGCATCGGATGCTTCGCCGATGAGAACAGGGGTATGAAGGACGTTCATATCAAAGAACCAGGGCCTTTCTTCCAACAAGGTGCCCTGCAATGTTGAGGGTGCTTCTACTTGGTTGATAGAAGGCATAGCCACGTCTTGGACAGTGGTTTCTGGTCGAGGTTTGGGGTCTGCATTTTGATTACGAAGACGCTCATTCTCAGCAACGAGATCGTCGATGTACCTATGGCAATTCATGAGAATGTTGAATGACTGAGGGAGGACAGGTCACTCTACTGTTGGTTGACTTTGATAAGTCTATTCTTACGTGGATAGGAGCATTCAGCGCCTTTACTCGCTTGTCGACAATTCTGACAAGGTTGACCACCAGAGCATTTAACTTTACGAGCATGACATCTTCGACATCTACAGTCCAATTAGCCAAGGCTTCTTCTGTATTAGGAAATGTCGTACTTACGCCGTGGACTTTGTCTTTCTCTGTCGTTTCTCCGTCGTGCTCAAAGGCGTAATGCTCGAAGGGCCGACATCATCTCTACTTTCAAGCTCCGAATCGCGAGGACTGTCATCGTTGGAAGTCATGGCGTGACCGAAAACTGTGAATTAGAAAGATCGGGCTTCTGTGACACAGCGCCGCAAAGAGATTTAACCAATCTGGCGCCTCGGTTTCTCCCCCGCTTAGATCTGCAAACTTCCGTTCATAGTCATTGATTGACTTACTTTGTTAAACGGTTGCTCGCGTGACATGCTATGAAAGATGGGAATAACGGTGAAAGACGCCGATTTTGCGGCGAGAAATTTCAATTTTCCCGTGATGAGTCAGCGTCCTCATACTAACCTCGGGCTCATCGGCGGATCTGAGCCTTAGACCGAAGAGATCATGGAAATTGAACGGGTTTTGAATAAACATGATGATTATCCTTGAAGGAGCCGACACCGCTTAATGAAGTCTTGGAAGATCCACATGTCGACATTCAAATGAGTAAGGGGATTCTTCTTAAAAGACAAGGTTTGCTATATTAAAACTCTTCCCCAAATTCTTTTGGGCTTTGGGTTCAGCAACTAGAGTTAGATCAGACACTCTTTTATCTATTTCTTTTTTCGCGAATTTACAAACTAATATTTTGTTAATTCTTGTTATACATTTTCCATTCATATGAACTGTCCTGTTCCTTCATTATTTGAAAACATTCGTTATGAGTGAACCAAAGACGGAAACGTTGGCAGCCCCAGAGACATCACCTCTACAAGAAGTCAGAGCCATAGACGATGATGTCGCATCTATACCCTCCTGGCGAAAATGGGTCATCCTCTTCGTTGTCTGCTGGATGCCTTTGCCTATGACATTCTGGAGCACAGCCATCATGCCTGCCACTATCGAAGTGGCCTCGGACCTGAACATAGCCGTGACTAGCATCACAACAGTCAACGCTGGAGTTTTTGTCGCACAAGCTCTGTCAGGACTAATTTGGTTGCCCATCAGCACTATCATCGGTCGAAAGTCCGCCTATCTTGCTGCAAATGCTGTTCTTTGTCTCTGTGCAATTGGTTGCGCTGTTGTCCCGAATCTGGCTGGATTCGCATCTCTTTGGATTCTCGGTGGCACTGCAGGGCCTTTCTTTTTGGTGGCGGGACAAACTATCCTTGCTGACATCTTTGATCCTGTAAGTGATTGGAAGTGTGTGAGAAAGTCGTAACTAACCATCAACAGACGGTTCGTGGGACGGCTGTGGGTTTCTTTCTTGGAAGTTGTGTTTCTGCCAACACGATTGGTAAGTCACCTCGAGATTACATACAATGCTCTGACTAATCTATTGCAGCACCTCTCCTTGGTAGTGTAATTGCTACGTACACTAGCTGGAGGGTCATATACGGCGTGGAAGCCGGCATGTCTCTTTTTGGTCTCATACTTTCCTTGTTATTCATCCCTCGAGCAAGTGAGGTTGGGAATCCAAAGCTCGCCGAGCCACGTCCTAGAACAAGGAGAGAAATCTTGCAAACTTTTAACCCTATGCACGTCTTTTGTCAATACTCATACCCCAGGGTAATTATCGCTGTGAGTATAACCATAGTTACAGGTATACATGAGCTGACATGTATAGAATATCGCTTGTGGTCTCTTGGGCTTCAACCAATATGGTCTTCTCAGCTCTGTTCGCCGCGTGATTAACCCTCGCTTCAAGCTCGACTCCCCTCTGTCTAGTGGTTTATTCTATCTTGCCCCAGGTGCAGGCTTTCTTGCTGGAAGCACAGTGGGTGGTAAAATCTCTGATATTGTGGTCAAGAGATATATACGCAAGCGAAACGGAGAAAGGCGTCCTGAAGATCGGCTGAACAGCAGCTTGCCCAGTGTCCTCATCATCTTGCCTCTGGGCACTTTGCTCTACGGATGGAGTGTTCAGAACAGAATTGGTGGCATGGCGTTACCGATCATCAGTTCATTCATTGAGGGCTTTGGGCTTATGGCGTCTTTCAGTGGTTTGAATACTTATGCTGCTGGTAAGTTAAAGGCTTTGTGTCTGTAAGTTCTCGCTGACACTGTTACAGAAGTACGTCCTGCACATAGAACTGCTGTTATCACGGGCAAATACGTTATCCAGTATAGCTTTGGTGCTATGAGTGTTGGTGGAGTGGTTCCCATGATTGATGGCATTGGGGTAGGATGGGCGTTCACAGTCAGTAAGTAAAGTCCCTCTCAAACGGTTAAAGATGCCGCTAACCATCAAAAGCCACCAGTCTTTCTATCGTCGCGGGCGTTTTTGTCTTATTAATTGCGAGATTTAGCAGAACCTGGAAACAGTAGAACATGTTTTATAATGTGAGACAATTAAAATTGAGGTCCATGGAATGAACAGATGGGATGGTATTTGGGACTAGAGGCGCAAAAAGGATCAAAGTTTCTGATATTGAATGAGTTGCCATAGAAGGAATAGACAAAAGTTAATCTTGGCCGAACAATGGCTCCAATGCGAGATTCAAATGACAACGCCACGACAGTTCACCTTTACCAGTCATACTCAGCCTTCAACTGCATGAGCCTAACGTGTCTGGCTCGTTTACGAAAGCCCCGGACCCGAAGTTATTCGGGTCTACGGCACCATTCCTCCACCAAGACATAACAATTGCATCTACAGCAAATCCTCAAGCCGTGGCTTTTCTCGCATTCGTTGCGCCTCCAGATGCTTCACTACTGCAGAGACTAAATTAGGCATTGAGGCGGCTTAACCCAGATCCCCGTTGCTCTCGTTGGCTGGATCGCGCCATTGAGTTTCGTGGAGTTTGTTAGTAGGAAAGTTTCATTCAACCCCGCCGGCATCAGAATACCGTGGCGGCGTGAACTGCGTTGATGGCAAATGAGGCAATTTACTGGTATGCTTTTCACGTGGAATGGTTGCGGCTGAGGATATATAAACCAAGGGTGCGACTACATGCCAAATCTTGCTCGGGGTCTTACGATCGTGAACCGTTGAGATATTAGCCACAGTTACACTTGCAAGCTTCATGATGCATCTTTCCTTGTCACAACATTTGTTCCTTCTTTCTGCGTACTCTGCCTTTGCGCTGGCTCAGGGCGGTGCTGACGCTGACCCTTATGTCCCCGTCTACACGCAATGTCCACGAGACTTGGAGATTCGCGCTGCCAAAGATGTAGTTATCACTCTGTACCTCGTTTGGGATACATGCTAATAGACATAGGGCCTGTCTGATGAAGAAAGTTCATGGAGAGAACTCAGAGCAAAAAAGATGATGTCTAACCTCGAAGACTACTTGAAGCTAGTTAAGATCAGCGACTTTGACATCAACGAGTACATGGACAAGCTTAAAGAAGACGATGTTCCAATCGTTGGTCTTTCTGTCTCAGGCGGTGGCACTCAATCTGGGATAGGTGGCCTTGGTATCTGGAAGGCCTTTGATTCTCGTTCTGATGCAGCCATCGCTGCTCGTACTGGAGGTCTGACACAGATTCTGTCCTACATCACTGGTCTCTCGGGTGGTGGTGCTGTCACTGTCGCTCTACTGTAAGTTCATGGTTCCATCGTAGTATCCTCCATATTTACAATCCAGCGCGGCAAACAACTTCACCACAACAGACAACATTCAAAAGGCCACCAACTTCTCAGCTTCTTATACTGATGGTCCTGATGGTAATCAGACAGACTTCTTTAATACCATCTTTGAAAACACCGGCGCCAAAGAAGAAGTCGGTTTCCCAGTATCTGTGTCTGATACATTTGGCCAGTTCTGGGGAACATGGCTCCCTGAGGATAAACTCTTTAGCAACTACTCCGACATTGCCAATAATGGCACAGCCTTTGCTATGGGTGATGCTCCTATGCCCATCTTGTGTTTTGCAGAGGTCGTACCTGGCAAATCTCCCGAGATCGGAAAGATCATGTATCCAACTGGCAACACCTCCAACCTCTTCAACTTGACCGCCTATGAAGTCACGCCTTATGAGTTTGGATCTTGGGCTGGTGGTCGTGTGCAAGCTTTTATACCAACTAAGTATCTCGGCACATCCATGTCTGACGGCAAACCGCAAAACAGAAGCGAGTGCGTCGAGGGCTTTGATAAACTTACTCTCATGCAAGGAACTACTACCAACGCCTTTACTGCATGGTTCATTGACTCCTTCTATGGGGTTCCGATATTTGCCAAACGATGGTTGGAAGAGAGACAACAGGTGAACCCAGACATCAACGATATCCCTATTCCGGATGATGAAGACGGTAACCCGCTAGTGATACTGGTAAATGAGACGGCTTCATACTTTGACTTGACCTTCAACCAGTCACTCTGGGCGACTTATCCTAACCCTTTTGAGGGTTATAGCGAGGACATGAAGGATGTGTCAGAGCTTCTACTTGTAAGTTTCTACCAAATCGTGCATAAAACTCTGCTGACTCATTTAGATCGACGGCAGTCTTACTCTGGACACCAACCCTCTCCGTCCTTTGATCATTCCTGAGCGAAAACTCGACTTGATAATTGTGTACGAAGCATCTTCTGACGCGCCCAATTCATGGGTCAATGGAACAAACTTGAGAAGTATGTCACACAAACTTTTGCTCAAGGTCAACGCTAACATCTCAGACACGGCCATCGCCGCTTCTCAAGGCAACATCCCCTTTCCCAAAATTCCCGACGTAAACACAATCGTTGCCCAGAACCTCTCTTTCCAACCTACATTCTTCGGGTGCAACGCGAGCGAAGAGACTCCTCTTCTTCTTTGGCTTCCTAACGCGCCGTGGTCAGGCTACACCAACTATTCCTACATGCAATCAGATTTCACCTCAAACCAACTGGACATTGCTTTCGACAACGCGTTCCAGATAGCTACATACGGTAATGGAAGTGTCGATGAGAACTGGCCTGCATGTCTCGCCTGTGCAGCTATCAAGCGTTCCTTACGAAGAGTGGATATTGACTTGCCCAAGCAGTGTGATGAGTGTTTTAATAGGCATTGCTGGAACGGAACTACAAGTTCACGAAAAGCCACTGCTGCCGACTTTGATCTGAAACCGAGACTTGATCCTGGACTGACGTTTGAGAAGTGGAATAGCAGCGATTGGTCTTCGGAGTCGCGGACTGGCGGTGGCGCTGGTGGCACGGAAGACAACTCTGCTGGAGTGAAGATTGGAAATAATGTGATTGGCCTCGTTCTGTCGGTGGCTGCAATGGTTTATATGCTGTAGGGAGTTGAGCTGGCGACTATTTTGTTCTCCTGGTTAAGCGATGTCTAGTGTCTTGGTCGAGTCAATCTATGCTACCTATTATTCAACGTTTTGTTTACTTTATTCATATAGTTTGTTAGCCAATGCTATTCGACAAATGGAGTTTCACGTTCTAATACATGTTCCTTCAAGATGTCACCATGTCATTCCACCGTTTGAATCAATTTGTAGACAACAGTCCAAAAGTACAAGCTAAGCCACTGGTTATCATCGATGTTAGCTATGACGACTCCATACACATGCTCCATTCAACACTGTCATGACTGTATCTCAACTCCTTGCACGGATTATCTCCACGATGATGGTTTTGACGTGCAGACAGGGTTCAGCATCGCTCCATGATTGTCTGATTGCTTGGAAGTGAGACCGAAAATGCGACTAAGAAACACGGCAGGTTCCCTGTTAGTCAAGCTCTCAGACGCCAACGCCACTAGACGAGTCAGCCCGAGTCCGGCGAGCTGTTTTGGGCAGTGGAATGGATGGGCCATCATGATGCTACCAGTCCAGTATGAGAACAGCGCTCGAATAAATAATAACAAGGGTGCCCTAGCCAAACATCAATCTGCATGACACCAGAGCCTAATATCCACCATGTCTACTCCTCAAAACCACGCTGTCGTCTTTGGCGCAACCGGCCTCATCGGCTGGGCCGCCGTCAATCAACTCCTCTCCAGCTACCCTGCACCTAACACCTTTGCTAGCGTTACGGCCGTGGGTAATCGACTACTGGACGCGCAGCGAACATTCTGGCCTAAAGAATCCAATGAACGACCCGAACTTCAGCTCGTATCAGGTGTAGATCTCAAGAGTGGTCAATTGAAGGAGCAATTGAGGGATAACGTGGTTGGAATCGAGAAAACTACCCATGTTTTTTACTTTGGTAAGCATTGTCTGGACATACCCACCACGACTTCAGCCAACAGTGGCAGTGTTTGCGCCGCATGATGAGAATCACCAAGAAGAATGCAAGATCAATTGCGACATGATGCGCAATGTCGCATCCGCACTTAACTCTCTCTCTCCCAATTTAAAGTCCTTCGTTTACTCTGGCGGCACCAGGGTAGGTCTACCTACACCCTACACTCACGTACAATCGCTGACTTCTGCAGGGCTACGGAATCTACCTCCCCGGCGGCATCTTCACGCCTCCTCTTGAAGAATCCATGGCCGATAATATACCCGAAGATTATGCAAAGACGGTCGCTTACCCGTGGTTTCGCAGCATTCTGACCGATGCTTCAGCCGGTCGGGAATGGACATGGACAGAGGTTTGTCCCGACGCGGTCGTGGGTTTCAGCGCGATTGGCTCGAATTACTCTCTCGCCTTGCACTGGGCGCAGTATATTTCCCTGTATGCGAAGAACAACGAAAAAGGGGCAGAGGTTGTGTTTCCCGGCAACAAGGAAGCCTACCATGCACGCTTCACGTCCGTGTCGTCTCGCATTCTAGGCCGTATCGCGATTCATGCAGCGCTCAACCAATCATCATGCAGAGGCAAGGTTATCAACATGCTCGATCGTACGGAACCGACTACTTTTGCAGAAGTGTGGCCTCGTCTCGCGTCGTTTTTCGGGCTCGTCGGTGTCGCGCCGGGGGATGCTGAGGGTCAGCGACCGAGTGAATACATCGAGACCCATGGCCATCTCTTGGGAGAGTACGGTAAATCGGCGGGCGTCGGATCAGGAAAGAAACAACTCGATAGTGTGGGTTGGTGGTTGACGTTTGACCGACAATTGAGCGCCGAGAGGTTACGAAGCGTGGGCTTCACAGAGGAACAAGATCCATCGGAGGGTTGGATTGAAGCATTTTCCAAGCTTCGCGATGCCGAAATTATTCTGTAGGATTGATTGCCTACGTTACATAGGTAGTCTTTGCCTGCCCGTAGAAACGGGGAACGCCGAGAAATAGTAAGCAATTCCAGAAGACAAGGCGGAAAAGAAAAGAAAAAGAGGATCTCTGTTAATGAAAAGACGTTGCTGTTATGTCATTGTAAATCCACCATACCGAGCAAACCCCGGCGCTCCATTTCTCCGTATTCCGAAAGAGGAAGGAATGGGGAATGGTCCACTGTTAGCCGTCATCGTTCCTGGTCACGCACAGTGACTCTTGAGTTTTTGTTACGAAATCGAGTCGTGAAGATGCCAATAGAAGTCTCCCATTTTCTTTGCACCGGCTGAATCGGCTTTGTTTCTTGTGTTCCTTGGTAGTTGGTACCATGCTTTTTCGCGATGGATTTGGGATCGGGGAGGGGAAATAACGGATCATCTCCGCGGGCTAAAGCGCTTGGTATAAGGAGTAGAGCCGCTGTCGTTCTATGGAAGGTTTTGGTTTGTTTTGTTGATAGTTTGAAGCCATCGCCAGCCGAGATTGACTCCACGACAGGAATCCGAAAAAGAAGTTCCGGGTTAACTAAAACTTTGACTTTCACCAAACGCCATCTTCATTCAATTTGACGTCACTTTTCTCAATCACTTCTCTCTGTTCCTTTCGCAAACTCACCTTTCGAATTCATTAAGTCTGGCTAGTCACATCGCCTGATCTCATCTGCATTGCATCTACCCCGGATTTTGCAACCTAATCTCATCACATCACATCAGGTCACCCCATTTTACCTCGATGCCGTCCCCGGACCCTAGGAAATGGACCTTCGACATCGATAGGTTCATTAATCCCTTCATTCCACCGCCACCATGGAAATACCTCCCGTATCCCATCGCCTACATCTTTGGATACCGTTACCAAAAGCCTGGTAGTATTGGGACCGTTCTTCCAGTGATTTGGGCATTTATCGGCATTTTTATCGCACTGTCGGTTATTGAGTTGGCCTCGGAGCGTATTCCTTCATTTGTTGAGAGAGGCGCTCCTATAATTGTCGCGTCTTTTGTATGTTTTCCTACTGCAATGAGACCAATCGTTGATATGCTAACAATTCTAGGGTGCGGGCGCTGTTCTCGAGTTCTACGCCATCGAATCTCCCCTCGCACAGCCGCGCAATTTCTTCGGCGGTCAACTAATTGCCGCCGTCATCGGCGTCAGCATCGCAAAGCTCTTCCTCCTCAGTGACAGCTTCTCCTCCATCCAATGGCTGGGTGGCGCCATCTCCTGCGCGACGGTAACTTCAATCATGGCTCTTACGAAAACGATTCACCCACCTGCTGGTGCGACCGGCCTTCTCGCTGTGGTCGACGACCGAGTTCTCCATCTAGGCTGGTTCTTCATCCCCGTCGTCTTGTTCAACTGCACAATCATGTTCGGTGTGGCACTCCTCGTGAATAATATTCAGCGCGCGTATCCTGTATATTGGTGGACGCCTGAGAACCTTCGTGCTGAAAAGACCGAAGGAGCCAAGGAGAAATCGGCGGATGTTGAAAAGGGGAAGCCTGGTGAGGTGGTGCCAGACGATGGAAGTGATTCGGACAGGTATGAGAGGCATGATGGCAAGGAGATCATTTTGAAGCCCGGCGGTGTACTTGCTTTGCCTCAAGATCTCTTCCTCATGCAGGAGGAGCTTCAGCTGTTGGAGGAAATTGCCAATCGATTATAGAGGTTACAGATTAGATTTCACAATGATATTACATGCATTGCATAAAATGGCATATATAAAAAGCGTACTTATTAATATTCATTAATCTCATATGTCCTGATCAACTTGATGTCATTACAGACCTTTCGAAAACGAAATACCTCTTCTCAACACAACAAAAGATACAGTCTTATATTTAGTTAGGTCTTGCAGACCAGTCACATTATGCCCACGTTGGTCAGACCAGCGAGATATTCGAGAACTGGCATCGCCTATTTGTCCTTTCACAAATCGTGGTTCGCCATCATTAGTTGCATGTGATATCGAAGAATCGACCAGCCGAGTCGTAAGTTTGTTATCTCTTCCCCCCTCAACATCGAAATTATAGTCTCGAGTCGTGCAAAACCTCCAGAGACATCTGGTGGTGCAACACGTGTCTTATCCGTAGAGGCGGTCGAAAGAACACAAGCTAGCGGATGTATGTAGCATGTAGGGCCCATTTAGTGTACAAAGGCATGTGAAACTTTGTGCTTCATAAGGGTGTTGCCACTTTTTGGAGTGTCGGGTTTGTGACAATGGCTTCGTCTAGTTTGTGTTTCCCTTTGTTTCTGGAACCCGGGCCTGTCGTCTTTGCTGTGAGTGCAAGTGATCTCACCACAGAAGTATTTTTTTAGATTAGTATAGGTGTACAGAGCCGACTTCAGTCTCGAGTCACTAGCAGAACGTCTTCCTCACGCTTGGTATGTCTATGCCAATACAGATGTTACTGAGCGTGGTCCAGGCCCTGGAAGGGCATGTGTGTTTCAGCAAAGATCACGGAGTAAACAATTAACGATACATCATGAATGAGTAGAACAAAATTACAAGTAAAGACTTTGTTTACAAGATTGACCTATATTGAAACATCTTATAAATGTCAGACACACCCGATCAAAGCAAGGAATGAATCTCTGAATTCAAGCGCTGCATGTACCTCGAACTATAAGCAATGATATTTGTAATTCTAAAGACCCGATTTCGTCCAGGGTCCATGCATCAAGAATGATGTCAATACCAATTATGAGAGGGAAAATGCAAGTGCCGACTCGTTGGGTAGCACTACTACAGTGGGGAGGTACAACAGGGAATAGCTTCAAACGTGTTAACACATTGGTAGATTGGCCGATCGTAACTAAACAGTTCAATCAGATACTAAGACATCGTTTGTGTTTAGCGTCCGATCGTTTGAAACAATACAGGACCTTAATCCAACTAAGCGACCATGAAAATCGATGTTGAAATTAAGTTCAGGCTCTCAAACCTTTCTCTTGGCTTACCATCAGCCGACAACCCCTGCTGATCAGGTATCGCGATGCCCAGGGATTGGCTGAAAGATGCTGCACGTACTCCGTACAAAGCCTTGGAGTTGGAACCAAGAGTAGCATCGGGGAGAATGACACTGGTGCAGTGTGTCAATGTGACCCTATGCGGGGTCTGGCAGCTCTCCACCTTTTGACCTGATAGCTTCAGAATCCAAGCTGTTGCAGTTGTGGCGATCTTTGGACTGGGTATTGAATTGTGATTGACTTGCGGAGTTTGCCGTTAAGCCGATGCATCGTAACGACTAGTGTAACGGTATTCCTCGACGAGCTTGTAGCGGTGAATCTAACGCAACGGTTTACAGCTTCCGCCTATACCACTGTGGTTCTGGGTGGTTACACAAAAACTTACCACTAACAAATCACTTGTGATATTGCATCTCGTGTATCAAACGCTAGTCAGCAGCAGAACTCAGCCTCAGTTAAAGCCGATCTTGGTCGGAAACAAAAAAGAAAGCAAAGACCACCCAACATGGCAGGTAGGCAGGTCAGATCTTGAAGGGTCGAGGGTCTAGATGCAGGCGGTGAGACACAACGGCGCGTGAGCGACAGGGGTCTTTTCAATGGGGGAGGATGGGGAGGATCACATGTGCGGGGAGTAAGAAGGAGGGAATAAGATGAACAACATGCTCTGGTTTGCTCTGCTCTGGGCTGGGCTGTCAGGGATATGAGACAAAGGAGTGCATACCCTGGCTTTGGATCGATCATCGCCGTTTGATTGTTGTTGAAAGGGCAACTCGGTTAGCAAATAAAGAAAAACATGGAAGGTGAATAGGTAAAATAAAACCAGGCTGGGCTGTCATCATCGTTACTCCACAATCAACTGGCTATCCAAAGTTTAGACCAGAGCCAAGACGTATTAAGAATACGATAAAACAAAAACCCTCCGAATTAGCCGCCCATAACGAATTTACCACATGTGTTTGTTTGTGCGCCCGCTTGAATACAATCACAAGTCACCTCTTCTGACCAGAACTGAGATGGACTGCCAAGTCTCGAGTCTTGCCCAGGCAGGCTTCTCCACTGAATTGGCTCGCGCTAGGGGAGATGGTCGCACAGTCAGTGCAGTCAATACTGGGGTAGGTACCTGTAGATCGGAACATTCGACCTCCATTTGCAACACAGAATTGACAGCTTGGCAAACACATGTACTCGGTTACAATCGCTACTGCCTTATCTTCTCCATCAATGTTGGTCGAGGTAGCACAGAAAAAGAAGAAGCAAAAGACCCTCGACTCACATTGGATAAAGACAACACCAAAAAAAAAGTGACAAGTCTAGACATGTAGGTAGTTCAGTTCATTGCATGCATCGTCGTACCCTCCATTACGACAGTCTAGACCCTTGGTCCTTGGCCCTTGGCCCATGGATAGCTCCCCCACTACTCAATTCTCCTCAGCGGATGACCCCGGCCTTTTTCTCCCTTCAACCCCAACTTTTTGATCATTTCTTGGTTATCAATTGAGGTACCTATCTTCCGGGCGACAAACACAAAAAGGCCCCGGTGCCAGTCACTGTTCGCTCAACCTTTGTCTCCTGTATCCATTATCTCGCTTTGTTTCTCTCTTTGCCTCTCGAGGTTTTCTTTCCTCTTGCAACGTCGTCTTACGTCTGCGCCTCCTCTGCACGAAACGATCGAGACACGAAAGAACAATCATTATTGTCAGAATATTGTACAGTCGCGCAGAGTTCAGTCTCGCAATGTCGTCTTCACCAACGACGACGGCGGCTGCCGCAGCCACGAGTGCCCATCCCCAAGGAGGCATCATCGAAGGCCTCAACCCAATCACATACAACCCCAAAGACCCCATCACGCTCTTCATCGTCCAAGCCTTTGTCATCATCATCTTTTGTCGTCTTCTTCAATGGCCTCTATCCAAGTTTGGCCAACCGCGCGTCATCGCAGAAGTCATCGGTGGCATCGTCCTCGGTCCTTCCGTCATGATGCGCATCCCTGGCTTCAAGGAGAACATCTTCCCTACCGAGTCGATGCCCGTTCTTACCAATGTCGCTACCATTGGTCTGCTGCTCTTCCTGTTTCTTGTTGGACTCGAGGTTGATACACGCATGTTCAAGTCCAATTGGCGTGTCGCTGCCAGTGTTGGTCTTGCCAGCATGGTGCTTCCCTTTGGTCTTGGTGTCGCCGTTGCGTGGGGTTTGTATGAAGAATACGGAGACGAAGGAACCATGAAGGACATGGAGTTTGGCACCTTTGCGCTCTTCATTGGAACTGCGCTCGCCATTACTGCTTTCCCCGTTCTTTGCCGTATTCTTTCAGAGCTTCAGCTTCTCAGCACTTCTGTTGGTGTCACAGTCCTCGCTGCCGGTATCGGAAACGACGTCGTCGGCTGGGTTCTGCTCGCTCTCAGTGTCGCTCTGGTCAACAATGCCGATGGGCTCACAGCGCTGTATGTATTTTTAACTGCAGTCGCATGGGTTCTTTTCCTCGTCTATGCAGTGCGCCCTGTCTTTCTCTGGGTATTGCGCCGAACGGACAGTATCCAGAACGGCCCTTCTCAAGGTATCACTACCTTGACCCTGCTACTGGTCCTGGCTTCTTCTTGGTTCACTGGTAAGTCGTTCACCCCAAGTCAATTGACAACTAATTCTGACACGCTGTGCAGCCGCCATTGGTGTTCACGCTATTTTTGGTGCCTTCCTCATCGGTCTTATATGTCCTCACGATGGTGGTTTCGCCATCAAATTGACCGAAAAGATTGAGGATCTTGTGGGATCAATTCTCCTACCCCTCTACTTTGCACTCTCTGGCCTCAACACCAATCTAGGTCTGCTTGATGATGGTACCACCTGGGGATACGTTATTGCCATTATCGCATGCGCTTTCTTTGGCAAGATCATCGCCGGTACTCTCGCCGCGCGGTTGACCAAGTGTCTTTGGCGAGAGAGTTTCACTATTGGTGCCCTTATGAGTTGTAAGGGTCTTGTCGAGCTGATTGTCCTGGTAAGTAGGCGTCGTCAATCATCTAATTCCGTCTAATATCTGTATAGAACATCGGTCTTCAAGCTGGCATTCTTTCGCCTCGAACCTTCACAATGTTCGTTGTCATGGCAGTGGTAAGTATCTCGCATCTTTGCACAATACGCAGCTAACCGTGCTAGGTCACCACCATCACAACATCACCGCTCACCAGGTGGCTCTACCCTCTCTCGTACCGTCTCAAGGTCGAGAAGTGGCGCCGAGGAGAGATCGATTGGGATGGAAACCCTCTCCAAACCGAGGCTCAGAGTTCTGAACATAAGATGGAAGAGGCTCTTGATAAGTCTCAGACCAACCGCCTCATTCTTCACCTTCGCCTTGATGCCCTTCCTGGCCTGTTCAACCTCGTTTCGCTTCTTGGTGGATCACGAAAACAGACTGCCCCTGCTATTACTCCCACATCCGGTGATGCCAGCGCAGATGCTACTCCTGCTGAAGAAAAGACCCAAGTCATCCCCAGCCGCCCGTTCGAGGTTCGTGGTGTTCGGCTTATGGAGCTGACCGATCGTACTTCGTCCGTCATGCAATCTGCCGAACTCGATGAGTTCGCTTCCCGCGACGCCGTCTTCTCAGCTTTCCAGACCTTCTCTCGTCTCAACGGTGTTGCTGTTGCTGGCCAAGTATCCATCATCCCAACCAACGCTTATGCTGAGACTATCGTCAAGTATGCCGAAGAAGCCAGGTCTGACTTCATGATCATCCCTTGGAGCACATATGGCGGTATCGCCGAGGAAAGCTCCACCGCCGCCTTGACCGAGACTGGCAACATCAACGATCGTTTCTTTAGTAGAACTTACATCGATTATGTCCAGAGCGCTATTGAAAGGTCAACTTGCACCACCGGTATTTTTATCAACCGAATTCCCCACGATGCCTTGACCAGGAAGCCCACCCTTACCCGAACTCGCACCGGCTTGTCTATTCATAGCGCCCATGACGGTGCAGTCGTTCAAAGGCCCGTTGACCAGCGCCAAATCATCTTTGTGCCCTTCATTGGCGGCAAGGATGATCGAGCCGCCCTGCTCTTTGCTCTCCAGCTCGCTCATAACCCTCACGTCTCCATTCACGTTGTCCACCTACACTTCAGCGAGGACGATCACGAAGTACTCGATGCATCGCCCGACAGCGATCCTTCCACGGGTAACGACCTTGGAAAGAACGCAGTTGGCATCCCATCTGCGAGTGACATGGATCTTCTGAACACCGCAAAGAACAACGCTGCTGGTAAACTAGAGGGCCGCGTCACGTTTGTCGAGATCCCCATTGATTCAGTTCGCAACCTGCCTGATCTTGCTGTAGCTCACGCCCGCGAACTCGTCGGCAAGTCTCGCTTCAGCGTCGGCGATTTAATCATCGCTGGCCGTTCGCACCCACTATTCGACAACCTTCTTGCGGAGGACTTTGGCGTGGAGAGGGATTTCCAGCGCGCGATTGGTGTGCTTGGTGATCGGTTTGCTAGGGCAGGTGTTGATGCCGGATTGTTGGTCATTGACGATAAGCAAGCCAAGGCTTAATTTCAGTCGAGGATTTTTGGATGAACTTATACCAATTTGAAGCATATCGGAACATACAAGTTGATCGATCTTAGCACCATATACCATATTGAGTTTGACATTTATGAGATACGAACACATCTTTTTAACTGAAATCTTGCGGGCTCAACTAAACAAATGCCGAACGAGTGACGTGATGTCGTTTATGAAGACTTCTAGAAGAAATCAACAACAACAACCACAATATTTTCACAGCTTAATCGCCGTAAACTTCTCATTGAATATCATGAAATCGTTCATCAACGTCGAAAGAATGATGACGTTAAAGAAAGAATGGCAAATCAGATTGGATCGTGGTGGTCTTTGAGCTCCAAACTTGCAATCAAACTCGCTGTACGCATATGGCTCTCTCCGTGTCTCTGCCCTTCCTTCTCATTCTTCGTTTTATACAATGTCGTCTGGTTTCGCGACTTGGATTACACGTCTGCCGGTCATGTGTTCCTCAATGGGAAGTTATATCCGAAACCCCTCAATCGTGCGGAGAAGCGATGTCTTGTCGAAATGGACAAGCTTGACTCTTACAACTTGAACAACATCTACTAAACCAATCAAGATGTTTGCTGATATCACACAACCACCGAAGTCAATCCCTACACCTCGGCTCAAAGCTGTGCGGCCAGGTGTCTCGCTGTTACCCCCGCTCTCACGCCGAGGTCATGGCCCAGGCCTTGTGGTTCTTACGCCAACTTCTGAGCATCTTCTCAAGATCGAAGATGGCGTACCGTCAGTGCTTATCAAATGGGCTGAGGAGGGGTATACGGTAGTCCAGATCGATGCTTCTGCGTTTGAGAACGACAATAGCGTAGATATTTTACGTGAGGCTTTGGAGAATATGCGCCAGTGTGACAAGTATGATGAAGGAAAGATTGGCTTAGTCGGTAAGGGAAGCATGATATTTACATGAAGTGTACTGATAATCCGTAGCATATTCTTCAAGTCTCTGGAACACAGTTGCACCAAGCTTATCAGACTTCCATGACATTGTAGCAGCAGCTGTATACACCAACCTTGACAACTTATTGGAACTCTCTTCCGCGGACATTTCACTCCTCCGACATATAGTTGGGCCTACCAGCAAGAGTAGTCCTGACAAGTCAGCAGGGGCCGAGTGTTACTATCCCAAGGCTCAAAGCTATGCCTTCGCAACGCCATTCCACCAGCACTTTGACTATAACATGGAGTCTGTTTCTCACACGAGAAACCTTCAGTTTCTCAAACCCAAGGTTGGAGGCCCCTACTTTGATCTTGAGTATATTTGGGAAGAGCATACGCACTACGAGTTTGCCGATCGCTCAGTTGAGCATACTATGAGTACCATGGTCCAAGAACCATACGTCAACCATATCCCTACTGTAAGTGGACATACAAGTGTTCTAGATGATAGAGCTGACGAATGACTTCAGTTGACAGGAGGGATTGGCCGGGACAAACTTTCAAATTTCTATCGTCACAACTTTATCTTTAATAACTCCTCAGACTCTGAACTTGACTTGATTAGTCGAACCGTTGGAATAGATCGTGTGGTTGACGAGTTCCTGTTTAAGTTTACACACGACCAAGAGATCCCTTGGATGTAAGTATCCCCCATACACTTACACTCGTTGTACTAAATCACCGCAGGTTACCTGGTGTCCCGCCCACCAACATAAAAGCCGAAGTCCCATTCACGGCGGTGGTGAACATTCGAGGGGACCGCCTGTATCATGAGCATATTTCTTGGGACCAAGGAACTTTGCTTAGACAGTTGGGCCTTTTGCCTGAGTATCTGCCGTTCCCTTATGCTTTACCAGATGGTCGAACCTCTGATGCCGGTTTTGAGTATCGCCTGCCAGTTGCTGGTAAGGAGACAGCTATCAAGATGAAGGATAGGCACGGGGTGGCGTCGAACCAGATGTTTGCATATGAGGTTCGCGAGAAGAAGGTTTGAAGTGTTAAATAGCTGGGGGGGGGAGTTTCCAAAACTACTGGCATGTAAGAACTTGCCCGGATGTAAGACTCCGTTCAGATACACAGAGTTTTGTTTCAGTGATTCGAGACCTTTGATGAGTCGACGCCACCCAGACAGAACAGTGCAAGCTTCCTTTCGGTAAGACCGTCCATTGATCGAAGCTCTTTCAGTAACGAAAGAGTTGTGAACGAGCAAAGATTTGGCATCCACATTCCTAATTTTGCGTCCATGATCTGATATTTCTACATAACCCTCGACCAGGGCCATTCCTTGTTCCCTGTGCAATTTCCACGTTAAGGTTCGAGGCTGTCAGCCACAATCTATTGTTGTCTTAGTCGACGAAGATCAATGCCGCCACCTGATCAATTTTCCTATTGTCAAAAACGCCTCGTTCGACTAAGGGACTACAGGGCTGCATGCGCACGGTTTTTGTACGACTCTCCAACGCTCATGGTTAATTAGACGTTATGCTTGGCAGACAAGATGACGTTCTTGGTATTACGAGCGAGGTCTTTCTCAGATGCTTTGTTCCCGTGAGATCTAGCGTGGTATGTCCATGCCGCATATAGTTATATCATCACGACATCTTTCATCGCGGTCAATGGTATGTATGTATGTATGGTATTCCGGTAAATGTGAGATCTGATCAGCTGTTTACTTAGTGTGTGTTTGTATAATGGAAGATCCCTGCTATATAAGTATGGTGCGCCCGCTAGGACGACAGCTGCGCATAGACATTGTCAACGACTGGATTCATCAACTTGTTGTGTTACACTCAACTCTTAAAAAAGAAAAAAAGAAAAAAAACGCAATGCTTCTCAACTGGCTAAATTTGGTCAATGGTTAACAGCACAAATAGTTACAGAGAGTATCTCTCAACCTTGGCTACAGATATCATTCATATCATGACTGATCAATAGCTAGGTAGCCAAGAACAGTCTTTAGCTCAAAATTGTAGAAGATATTTTGACTGAAGGCGGAGATAAAGGTCTTCTAACCGACCTGATGGTTCAGGAATGTGGCTTGATTGCCTCAATAGAAGTCAACGAAGGAATGGCCACTCCGCCTCCATCCGCATTTGGTCTTCGTCCCGGCGTATTGGTGTCGAGACGGTTCTTGTGTCACTATGGCTTGCTTGAAAACTGTTGGTTCCCCTTCTCCAGCACGACTGTCCATTCCTGCTCCTTTCTCAACCAACATGCATAAGCAGTACCTGTGACTAAAATCAACTTTGGTTTATTTCTTTTCAAGTCAACAGTTTCGTGTTAGCGACAACTTATCAACTTCAGACTGCCATGGCGGTTGGGGGCGATGGACATTGGGTCCTTGGTTCCATGTGGTCACTGATGATTGTCAGCTTCGTTTTTGTCGTGTTGCGGACGTACACGAGAGTACATATCGTCAAGTCCTTTGGTGTTGACGATCATATGTACAATCTTGCTTTTGTTAGTCTGGTATACCTCTCGTCATTGGTATATCTCGCTAATATCGTCTATCACAGTTCTTCCTTCTCATCAACACCATATTGATGACCATAGGCGTACACTATGGCTTGGGTCGGAATCTAACGGATATTTTAAGAGATGACCCCGACCATCTGCCACTATCACTGCTTTACGAAGCTGCTAGCCAAACGTTTGCGATAATAGCCATGAGTATCGCAAAGTGGTCTTTGGGTCTCTTTCTGCTACGACTCGTCAAGGAAAAATGGCACAAGATTGCCATCTGGTGCATGATGGCTTGCCTTATGTCCGCTTCCATTGCAGTCTGTTTTGTGTACTGGCTCCAGTGCACTCCACCAGAATATCTTTGGAACCGTAAGATACCAGGGCGTTGCCATATAGACACAGCTCCTGTTTCCATGACACTGTGTAGTGAGTCTCTTATGATTTTCTTTAGATATGTTCCTGATGAGCTAAACATGATAGTCCTTTGCGTGGTCGCCGACTTCTTCTTCGCCGGATTCCCCTGGCTGTTCATATTAGGGTTACAGATGAAGACGAAAGAGAAGATGGTTATTCTCTTAAGTCTGAGTCTGGGCATTATGTAAGGGTTACTCTTCAATACCAGTGATTCTGACTAACCTGTCTCTAGTGCTGGAGCATTTGGAATCAAGCGCACACTCGAGGTTCCAAAGCTTAAAAGCCCAAACCATACGAGCAAGTACCCCCTTACTACAGTCAACCATCGACTAACATCTTCCAAGAGGATCCAATGGGATTGGTTGTCTGGTCCGCCGCTGAACTAACTGTAACGATGGTCTGTATCGCCATTCCTGTCTGTCGGCCTCTATATAAGAAGGTTTTCGCCAAGTCGATGTCTCGCAACTCCAGCAACTATCCTAACTCTGGGGCGTCATATCCATTACAGACAATAGGCGGAGGTATACATCCAGCTAAGCGGGTAGATAGGAATGGCAGCGGCAGCACGGCTGACACTCACGAACACATCGAAGAACGTGAGCCAAAGCTTGGTATCAACAGCGCGTTCACAAGAACAAGAGTTTATCCCAAAAGTGATGCAAGGGGTCTTGGCGACGATCAGAGCGATGAGGAGATTCTTGGGCCAGAGTTTCGGAGAAGTCAGATCATGGACCTCGAGGCACAGAATGGCGGGGCTAGGTCGACGCACAATACCATAAATTCTGAGCGAAGTATATAGATAATGGTTCTAGTTAGTTGAATGACAAAGACATAACTGAACTTCAAACTGTGTCTGAAACAAAGCTTGTCATTTATCGGTCGTACACTACGGCCCCATTTTGATAGCTGGTGATCAAGGTCTGTTGCTCCGTGCTTCAACGACGTTGAGAAACGCCTCACCCGTGCGGTAGGCCCTTTCTCTTACTAACACTTGATCAAAGTGGCGTGTTGCCAGAGCTATCTTGGACTTTAGCCCCTGCACGTTCCAGTAGCATATCAGCGATGTTGAAACTGCAAGCAAACAAAAGACTACTACTCTGTTATAGGTATATGCAATTGAAGCTCGTTGCTAGCCACGTGAGCTTTTGCTAACATGCAGGACAAGTCTCGATCTCGATCTGGACCGGGGAAGAGTATTGTTGTCTCAGGTTACATGCCTTTAGGGCTATGGCAACGGCATTATGGTAAGACGTCTAGTTTTGAAGTGAGTGTTTTGCCTGGGTTAGTTCCAGACCGTGTTAAGTGACAGCTAAGACAATGAGAGGTAAAGACCGTAAAAAGGAGTGAAAGGATTTACACTGCCGCGTTTCAATTAAGAGGTTGTAAGAATGCACTTACCCTGCATATCGGCTGTAAGGGAGACAGCCTACTTAATTCTGGGTGTATGTCACATGAACATTGAGCTAATAAGCTTCTTTTTCATTTCTGTAATTGGTTGGATTCCTTAAATGTGCTTGATATCTGATGTCGCCTTGAGTAATTATATCCGTTGTCGAGATGTCCGTCGAAACATTAATCGTTATTGATGACATGTTTTGACTTGTGGGAAATCAGTCTCGGGTGGATATTCCTTTTATCTCCAGAGTGTTGTAAAAAACATTCCATGAATATTGTGAGAGTCATTCTGAAACTGCGCCCAATGTTTCACTACTACGCCGCCGATCTCTTTTCCGGGTGAGCCTTGTCAACCTGGGCTGTCAGCTTTTAATTAACAGGCTAGTAGTTGTTATACCCGGCCTCGTTAAAAAGATGCGACAAGGGAATTGTTGGTTGAGAATTGAAAGAATAGGGGTCCATCAATTGATAGCCGAGAAAAGGAAAAAGAAACAGAAAAGAAAGAGGGTTGGTTTCACATGATAGGGACGGACAAGAAAAAGGGTCAAGCACAAAGTAAAGCAAAGAAAAGAAAAGGAAAGGCCGGATCTCAGTCGTACACCATCTTTTTCTCCAAAGCCCGTGCCAACTCATTCCATCCATCGTGATTTCATTCCCTGTTTAGATATGCTTTTTGTCGGATACGAGAGTTGGAGAGCTCCATGCTGGATCATGCAAGTCCAGTCTAGGAAGGGATCTCGCTGGTCCATAGAAATTACCATGCCAAAAAGTCAATTCCCACAACTAAAACGGCATCATCATAATGTATTTCAAGCCATTCTGGGTGGGGGGTTCTTTCTGGGTTCATTCCAGCGCCTGAACCAAAAGCTTAGCGAAATGCCCCCTTTGGGCTCCAATTCAACCCGAGGCTGGGATCACCCTGAAATTATTAAAATTGCGAATTCAGCTACACAGCCTGTCCCATTCGACGTCAGCATGGTTCCCCCCTGTTGATAACACTTTCGGCCCTGTTGGGCACTACCAGGTCCGACCTTCCAGGGCCCAATCTCAAAGGCTCAAGGGCCCAAAGGCCCAAAGCGTAAGGTCCCTCTTCCCTATCTCTCCATGTCTATGCCTACGTCTTCGCCTTCCATGCACCCCGCAGGTCCTTTTGTTGTTTTGACAGGCCCCAAGACCCAGAACCAGATCAAGGCCAAGACACAGACAGACGCAGGGACCTTTCCAAAAAAGAAGAATTCACATATATCTAAGGGACTGCACTCACAACACCATGCATTCATTAGGGAATTCCTACCATTCATACATTCATTTTATCAAGTGAACAGCCAGCTGGCGAAGTGTTTAGTTGCTTCTTCTAGGGAACCAAAACAGAAAAGCACAGTGCACAATGACACAACGACTAAGCTTCGCCCAGCTCGAGCAGGCTGCTCTTCACATTATCCGTCTCATCGCAGACATTCCCGGCCTTGAGAACACTCGTCTCGCCATCATTGGGGACTTGGCTGTCAACAATTACTTGTCGCGACAAGCCCGAGTAACAGTAAGTAGTCATTACACACACACACACACTCACACCACCAAACCCTTCTCTAACATCAATCATCAGAGCATCGACTTGGTCATCAGCAAGTCCTCTTCTCCCGGTCGCGTCAAAAAGGAAATCGTCGGCCACCCCATCACCCCCCTCGTCGAAAAGTCCGGCGTCGTTCTGTATCGCCACACAACAGGATGGGAGATTGAAGTCAAGCTCATACCCGACTGGCTCAGCCCATACCTCCCCGAAGCCGCCAAGCGCGTCCGCGATGTAAAGGGCGAGTCTACCCTGCCTTATACATCCCTCGAGGACATCATCATCTTCAAGATGGACGGCTGTGGCCTCCACGAGAACGACAACAGCAAGCGACGTGACGCCTGCGACGCAGCCGCCCTTCTCGACCTGGCTTCTGAGCACGGCGCCTTGGTTCTCGATGAGGACAAGACTGAGCGAGCGGAGGAGGCTTTGGCCGACATGGTCGAGTTCTCGGATGAGAAGGACAAGGGCTGGTGGCAGCGTTGCCTGGGAATGGTCAACAACAAGCCCCGTACGCCCCAAGAGATCCTCTCCGACATTGCCGAGCGACCACAGACCGCCTCTCCGCGATCGTCCGTCTACTCGTCCATCTCTCGCGCCTCATCCTACGCCAGCAACGCATCCGGCCACTCCTCCGCTTCATCCATCTCTTCCACCAGTACCGACGACAAATCCCCCAAGTCGCCCATGGCCGAGAAGAACGGCCGCCCTCGCAAGATGAGCGTCACCAAGAAGCCCTCTCGCCATAAGCGCCATACCTCCATCGGCGCCTCTACCTCGGTCAGCGCTCTCGACGCGCACATGCACCGTCTTGAGCTAGACCGTCCTGCCTCACCCGGCATTTCTCTCACGAACCGAATTTAATTCTTCATTCTTATTTCGCTTTTGTTTTTATTTTGTATTATGTCACTGGAGTTGGGAGAGAAGCAAAAATATATGGGAAAGGCAATGGAATTGCTACTTTGTACATCATAGGATACCCCCGATACCCTCAGATTTCTTGTTTGTGGCTAGCGTGTATTTTGATGTGTATGCGGATTGGCAATGGGGCGGTAATCTTCACTCAAGGTAAAAAGGTATTTGGATTGGGTTGAAAAAAAGTTTGGAGTTTTATGACAGCGGGAAAAACTTGGGGGACTCTTTTCGGATGTTAATATTTTGTTCGAATTAGATATCTTGGATGTACACAGACCTTCTCTTCTCTTCACTTCTTCTATCTAGATTTTCTTTGTCAATCAATACCTAGCAAGCGAATTGTTTCACAATTTTTGTTCACTGTGATGTGTTGATGGATGTAAATCATGGTGTCACAGCGATCGGACTGCTGGCTGTTTGGATCGACGAATTGTTATTTATTCCAGATCATTCCATGTTACTGTTACATCAACTTTAATTCGACTTTGCTGCTGACTTTGGGATTAATTGGTTGTCGTGGGCAGGTTGTGTTGTGTGTGTTATTGTTGGGCATCAAAACATGACCCGACTATGATCTCCATGCAGGGTATCAACCAAGATTTGAGACATTAGTCAGTACCAGCCGCACAAAATTAACTTGTTAAAAAGGACAGTTTCCAACTTGTTTATGTCCTGCAGCAAGGTTTGACCTTGGCTGCTGTGTTGTTAGCCGACAGGTAATGTCGATTCTCGTGTTTACGCTTCAATAGACCCTCACGATGTAGAATTCATGCATTTGATACAGAGGCAAAACTGGACCCAACATGAAAAAAAAGGTCCATAAACAACCGAAAAGCTTATTCCTTCCAACTCTTGAATTCCTACGTCAGTGTCAGGTCAGGTCAGGATGGAACTTGGTTCTTATTTTAATTACGTTATCCTACCATAATGTTTCAGCATCCACTATTCGCCGCCCAAAGATATGGGATCCCCGTCCGGAAACAATAGAACCAACAAAACCCAACCGAAGCCGTTGAGCTAAAACTGTTACAGTTGACAGCTCCGAAAGAATTGGTCAGCCGAGTTTCGCTTCGGCAAAGGTATTGATTGTGCTTAATCCCGATACTCTTTTGACGATCACTACCGCTGCGACTTTTGCTTGTCATCGTACAAGTCTCAAATCCTGGTGCTTGCTGGCATGATCAAACAAGCCGAAAGTCAACGGGTTGCAAGGATAGCACTTCCGTAGTCACCCGGAACTGGAATAAAAATATACAAAATCATCAGGTCAATTTATATTATCTCCATCGTGGCAAACAGCTAGCTAGCTAAGTGATCTATTCCTACCCCTTAAAACCCAAATGCCAACCTTTTTGTTGCCCCTTCGACTGCCTAGAACAGCTTTTCAAGAGCAGCCTTCAGTTCCTTGACACCATCTTCTCCAATGTTATCCTCCAGCCACCCTTCGGCCTTCTCGACTAACATCTCCCAGACATCCTCCTCTTCCTTTAGCTTGAGCTTGAAGAACAAGATCGCACAAGCTGTTGCCACGATGTCGTCCTTGTAAGTAGATGGGAGACCAAGCTTGGTCACCTGTTCAAAGTTCACGCCAAGCACGTGTTCAAGGTCTGCGCTCCACGACCAGCTACCCGAAAACGTCTGCAAACTTGTAAGAGCTTGCAATGGATCTTTGTCCTTGACTGACGTTGGGTAAGCGGGACCGGCAGAAGGAGCGGAAGGGGGACCGGCAGGTCCATCATCATACAAGCAAAAGCCCATGTCGTCATCTGAATCTTCAGCTTCTTCTTCAGCTTCTTCCATTTTTGCCGTGGCGGGAGCAGATCCAGAATCAAATAACCCAAAGCCCTCATCGTCTTCATCTGAATCTTCTGCCAGTGGCATGGCAGCAGCTGCGTGCATCTCGCTTTGGTACTGAGCCATGAGGTTTTCGTCGACTTGCGCCGCTGGGGGTGCAAGTGCTGCGGCTTGCACGACTGGCGGTTGACTGTTGCCTAAGAAGCTCTGGGGAGCACCACCAAAACCCGACGACCCTCCGGGAGCTGCTCCGAAGAGAACACCACCAGTGCTAGCAGTACTAGGCTGTCCTCCTGAGGCCGAACCGAAAGGATTGCCACCAGTGTTGGATGAAGCCCCGGATGCCGAACCAAAGAGCCCGCCACCAGTGCTAGGCTGTCCGCTTGAGGCTGAGCCGAAGAGGCCACCTCCAGTGTTCCCAGTATTGGACCTGCCTCCAAACAAGGAGCTCGGTGTGACACGAGGCTTCACGTGAATGGCAGAT
Organism: Fusarium goolgardi; assembly: GCA_014899075.1. NCBI lineage: Eukaryota > Fungi > Ascomycota > Sordariomycetes > Hypocreales > Nectriaceae > Fusarium > Fusarium goolgardi. The sequence continues at coordinate 60,213 of JAAVUI010000278.1, forward strand.
GCCATCTTTGCGTACGCTGGGGCAGCACCTCTCTTCCTGATGACACCAGTACCAAAGGCTGCTGGTCTGAGGGATTCATCATCCTCTTCAGAGTTGTATTCGTCAAATAACGGGTCATCCTCTTCCTGTTCGTCATCTTCAACGGCAACAAATGAGCACCACTTGCTGCCAACCTGGAATCTGACCCCGAGGCGCACTGCTTCTCGCTCAACCATGTCTGAGAAATAGCCATCGTACCTTTCCTTGAGGGGCTTGCCATAGTAGTCTTTGGCGTGAGCCAGCCAGCCTCTGCCTTCTTCAAGTTCCTTGATTTCCTTGCGAGCTGCAAGACAATGAATTGTTGAATCCTTCTCGGCGAGTTCGGTGATGGGGATTTCAAGTTCAAGTGGGCCGTGGTGAGAAGTACCCTTGAGAATAACCGATTTTGGTCGCTTTTCAGGGGTAGCCTCAGAGAGAAGTATATAGACAGTGGTGCGATTAAACGGGAACAGAGGAGGAATCTGGCTAGGGGTCTGGAGATAACGCGGTACTGGTACAGTAGGAAGATGATCAAATTTGTTGTCAACTGCGGGCGTATCAGATGTGTCGCTGCTGTCATCGTTGTCCATAGATGAATCAAAAAGTGACACGGGCTTCTTTGATGCCTGGCTCCCTCCAGAACTTTGGCCAGCGACCTCAGCAGTGTTAATCTTGAGTCCGTCCATGACCTTTTCGACCAACTCGAAATCGTCATCAGCAGATGTTTCCACTTTCTCATACTTGATGGTAAGAGAAAAGTCGGTGATATGAGGAAACAAAGCTCCTCTGAGCATACGGACCACCTTCTTGTCCATCTTCTCATTGTCGGCAACAGTTTGGGAAAAGCCGTTGCCTGCGCGAGCAATGCCCTCGATCAAAGAGGTGCTAGCGCCAGATCCAATTCCAAGAGAAAACACTCTCACCGTACCCTTGCTTCGAGCGATCTCGTCGTTGATGAGGTTGAAAAGTTGATCCTGTTCCCAAATCTCGCCGTCCGTGAGAAGGAAGACCTCAAGGTTCATGTCTCTGTATCGCTTCTTGAAGGTGGCTTTCAAAGGCTCGTACATCTCGGTGCCGCCATAGTTTGCATGGAAGGTTTGAACATGCTGGACCGCGTTGTCAAGAGTCTCTTGACTGTAGGTTTGAGAACGCTTCCAAAGGAAGGTGAATTTGGACCCAAAGCTGCAGATGTTAAATTTGACGCCGACAGGCATCGATTTGAGAAAGACCTCGAGAGCGGTTTTGAGGTTGGGGATCTGATGGGACATACTCCCACTGCGATCGCAGATGAAGACGATCTCGGGCTTGTCGGCAGGAAGCTTAAATTTGGGCACCAGTGTTGTCATGATCGCACGCTGGTTAGGCAGATCAGGATGGTGCTCGAGGATGGCCGATGGTTCACCAAGGTTCGTAGCGACCACTTGCACGACAAAGTCCTGTTCCAAATGGGTAGCTCCCTGTTGTAGAGTTGCAGAAGCTCTACGGAGTGAGGGCTCCTGTGATTTTGTAGTAGAAGTGGTACCGATTTCAACTGACAAGGGGTGCGAAGGAGACTGGATGGATTTGATAGAAGAGCCAGTGGGCATTTCGGCATCTATAGTGAAAGAGAAGCCTTGTTGAGTCACGTTGGGACCGGCGAGCGACTTGGCAGATCCATACCGAGGCACAATTTTGGTCGGAATAGTGAATCGAACACCGTCGACTTGGGCATCGTGTTTGAGCTCTCCTAGATAGGTGATGTCGACGTGGACCTTTTCGCCGGCGGGAACATTGCCGATTGTTGTGGTGAAGGTGTCGGCTGCTTCGCGGGACTGTTTGAAAAGACCGGCAACTTGGCCCTTTGCTTTGGCTTTGTTGTAGTCCTGTTGTGCCTTTTGTCGCTCCTTGACTTCTCCCTTGATCGTCTTGGACCCAACGGTGCAGGTGAAAGCCACAACAGAGACCCCGTCGTAGAGAGGGAATACGTAGCGAAGCTCCTGGATGGTGTTGGAGGTAGGGTTCACGAAGGTTTGCCTAAGTTTGGTACGGGATGTCGTAGCGAGGATTGTGGTATGGGCCTCAACCTGAACCTGGGGCAGGTATTTGATGTTTTTGTCGATGAAGACGTAGCAGCCACAGAGGGTGGTCATGTTGGAGGTCCCCCAGCCGAAGTTGCTTTGGCCGAAAACCATGGTGATGTTCGGTTTGGTGTTGATTAGGAGGTATAGAAGAAGGTGATGGGGGTGAGTTGGATTTTCGCAATAAAATAAGACAGTTGTTGCCAGGTAGTGTTGGAAGGAGTAAGCTCAGCTGAGGTTCTGTAGCTGAACAGTGCAAGTGCAGCAGTCTGTCTAGAGTCGGACTACCTGTGAGTGAGTTGATGATGTTGTTGATGTTGTTGTTGTTTAAGATGAAGAATGAATTTTAGGAAAGAGCAGTCAGAAGAGACATTCTTATAGATGTAAGCAATCGTTCCTTCTTTGTTCGCTGTGACTCAAGTTTTAATGTTGGGTGACGTTGATTGACGTTGATTGAATTGAGCTTAATGGCTGCCTCCGCTGCCTATGAGTCCTCCCCGAGTAGTTGATTGGTGGTCGTGTTGTCACTGAGTGAATTCGTCACTCTGATTGGTTGCATCAGCCACCACTCTGTTGCCTGTTGCGTCAAGCTACATCCTGAAAAGTTTCAAAAGGACGCCGCATATTCAAGCTTGAATTTATTACAAAGAATTATCCGTATTTGCTTACACAATCATATGAGCTTTGTCCAATTATCTGCGTGTTTTCTTCTTTCTGAAGTACTGCCTGCATTAGGATCGGCTTCAGTGGCTTGCTGTCGACAAAGGTCATGTTCCACAGGCAGTCTAGACTCTTATATGTCCATTGAGCCCTTCTATCATCAAAAATCATCTCAACACAACAAAAGACTCGAAGCAAAGTTCTACCTAACGTCTAAATAGAATCTAATAGGTCAACAGTTTATCCATGATAAATCAAAAGAATCGGCAATCCGGCAACCAAATCATTTCGCACACAATGACCTAGCACGTAGAACAGATACATGGTAACATCACGAATTGCAGAAAGGCCAACAGAGTCTGGGGCTAGCTGAAGTGTTAACTTTCGCTCAGCGGAGTTTTGGGGAGAATAATATATGCAGCTCTTTATCAAAGTCTATAATGCAAAACCAAGGTTCAGTCTTTCAAAAGCTTAAAGACTTTTTCTTTTTTACTGCACATGACAAGGACATTCAAACCATTCATCCAGCTTCCACGTTAGCCGTGTATTTACCGGGCATATCTTCGAGTTTCAAGCTTATCGTAGCTGAGTAAATATAGCAGTGTCGTAGTGTAGGTCCTCTTCTGACCAATATAAACTGCGGCCACAACATTTGAAACTCGATTGGAATACTCAAAAATAGCACACATACATTACCTATTTTAGCATTAAAGAGACCCTAGAGCAAACTAAACCTTTTCGATAATACCAAGATTATTGCAATATTTATAGTGAAGGCTGATAACGTTACAGCTGACATTACTGAATTGTTGATCTGCAAGCCACACCACACAGTTGGGGAGGCTCTGCTTTAAGTCCGGTCACTTATCCACGAGATTAACTCTACGAAACAAGAATTGCTGTTTTTGGAACTCCAGGAACTCCAAAACTCCTTTCAGTTGATACTCTAACAAGTATGAGACAGTGCTTGAAGGCTATATAAGATATCAAAGGCCCTGGGGTGGAATGTTTCAAGAAAAAGATAAATACACAAGCTGAGCTCAAGAATCTATTCACTTTAATCAGCTACACCTTACAATGGAGACTCCAAAGATCCTTCTCACCGGTGCTGCCGGCTACATGTAAACGTTACTTGGTTTATGTTTCTGGAACAAGACTAATGATACCACAGGTGGAACTGTCTTGAACACCATCCTAACCTCTTCCCATCCTTCTCTCAAAAATATACACATCACAGTCCTGGTTTGCCGACAGGACCAAGCTGATACTCTCTCCGGCCTCGGCGTCACTCCCCTTCTTTTCAAAAGCCTAGACGATACCGAGTTGCTCGCCGAAACAGCGTCGACTCACGACATCGTCGTCCATACCGCAAACGGCCATCACCTCCCATCTGTAAAAGCTCTTATTGCAGGCCTGGCTCAACGAAAAGCAAAGACAGGGAAACCTGTGCACTACATCCACAACTCTGGTACTTCGAACTTTGGCAACCGACCTATTTCTGGAAAGTATCTTGAAGAACCGAGGGTGTTCTCGAACAAAGACGATGTTTACGCTTATGAAAAGTTTCGAGAGGAGAAGGAACAGTATAAGCAACGAACTGGAGACGTGGTCGTTTTCAAAACTGGTGTTGAACTAGGCGTCGAGACGTACATCATCTGCTCACCTCTGATCTGCGGCCGTGGAACGGGTCATTTCAACAAATCATCCATTCAGATTCTTATCTTGATCAGGGCTGCTCTGGAAAGGGGCGAAGCTATCTATGCAGGCGACGGCCTATGAGTCTGGGATCATACGCATGTTGAAGATATCGCCAACCTGTACACCCTTATCGTGGCCAAGATCCTCGCCCAAGAAAAGATCCCTTCAGGCAGAGACGACTTTTACTTTGCTAATCACAGGACGCAGTGTTGGTTGGATATGGAAAAGGGTATTGCAAAGGTAGGTCACGAACAAGGCAAGCTCGCTGCTGAACCAAAGAGTGTTTCTCTGTCTGAGGCGAGTCAGGCATTCTTCGGTGGTGATGAGGATATGACGGAACCTGCTATTTGTTCTCAGTAAGTCCCCCTAAACTTTTCTTGAAGCCCACTACTGATATGTTTGAAGTTCTCAGACACGAGGAGACAGGAGTCGGGAGTTGGGTTGGAAGCCATTGAAGGATGATTCACGATGGGAAGAAACTATATATGAAGAGTTTGATGTGGCTCTGAAAGCTGTATCTTGAGGATTTATTTTTAAGTGGTTGTGCCGCTGACTACCTATGAATTATCGGGAACGATAGAGTCAAATCGAATCTTGTTCTTGATTTCTCGTTCTCGCCATGGGGGAAGAGTTGATATCTGCCGTCAGTCGCACTCTCAATCAAGACCCTAGAAAGAATACTAGTATCTCCAGACTGACCTTTTCACCGCCTAAAGTCGAATAAAACTAGACATCTCACTCCCACCAATTCAATGTATTGACCAGTCCCTCTACCCAACAGCTTCCTCCTCAACAGTTACCGCTTCTTCCTCTTTCATCTATCCCACGGTCACCCGTTTAACACACGCTTATCATGCCCATCAGCCTCAGATGGGACTATATACCGTCTAAGCCACCGACCCATAGTGGTCTGATCTCCATCACCTGCCCCGTTCACCGGGTCACACTCTCACTTCCATGGCCTGACTTGACATGAACCCCCTGCTCTTATTGACATCCTTCTAGAAGAGATGGGGCGCGACGTTGGACCCTGCATCTGACTTGGGGGCCCACAATCTACATGCGAATGTCGAGGCTCAAGTTACAAGAGACACCACCACAGGTGTGGACCCTTCCTTGGTGCTTGATGTTCCTGAAAATTAATATCACAGCGGTGGAAGTTCTTTGGATCAATAGCTAGTGCAAAACATTAAATGTGTATTGGAGATTGTTTATACTATTCCATCTGGAATCGTTCCCATATTTTTGTTCAAGCAGCTCATGATAGAGCTCGCTTTTGTGACGCCCAAACATATCAACAAAATGCCTTTCCCATATTCTCTTGAACGCCGAGTTTTTAAGAAACAGAGATGAACGCCAGGGATATCATGATTCGTCAATTACACAAGCTTGAAGCGTTGCGTTGCGTTTCAAGTTTGTCGATCCAAAAGATAATATCACAGAAAAGAAAAGAAAAAACAAATATTCTAAAGCCCAGGTCTAGAACAAGTGCACGGGGTAAACAAGTAAACACAGTCTATGCCCAGACGCCTGCTGGTGGTCCCTGATCTCGAGACATGACCATCATCTCGAAACCTTCCATTCGATTTCGGAGTTGGCTGTTCTCTTTGGCGAGGCTCCTGTTCCTCTTTTCGAGGTGAGCGATGTACTCAGTCGCCTTGCTGAGGATGGTAGCCTTGTTGAGCTTGTGAGCTGGTGCGAGGCCGCCGAGGTCCTCGTCACCATCTTCCTCAATGCCATCGACGCAGGGTTGCTCGGGTTGCTCTAGGCGATGGACCATGACACGAAGGGCTGGGACGGAGTCGCGGAGAGCGGCGATCTTGTCATTGAGGTTGGTGCGGTAGCGCTTCTCAATCATGTTATGTGCGGTCTTCTTGGGGGGAGAGCAGTGGCGGCGGGTCGCGGGGGGAGGAGAGGTGGAAGATCGAGAGGAAGAGCTTCCAGAGCCCGATGACTTGCGCTTACGCGAAGGATATCGGCCGTTGGCGTCCTCGGAGGCGATGCTGTCGAGAGAAGAAGACATCTGAGGTGGGTTGGGACGCATCATACTGGACTGGAGATGAGGAGGCTGAGAAGAGATGGCAGGAATAGGAGTTTGGAAAAGAGGTTGAGTGTCGATGTCGTTAAGACCGACTCGGCCAAAGGGGACGGCATCAGGAATAGCACCCGAGAGGTCGTGTGGGTTGATGACGGGGCTGAGCTCCATGCTGTTTCTTGAGGGGATGGTAGAGAGGTTGATGCCTTCAAAGGGTTCCTGCTTGGGAAGAGCGTCAAGATCAGGTGATAGCGCAGCTTTGTCGTCCCAATTTATCCAGTCGTTGGAGACGGGAAGCTGGTATGAGTTTGCAAAGATGGGAGAGAGTGGTGAGTCGGGAGAGTGAGCTGAATCACCACTGAAGTCTGCAGGGTCGTAGAAGCTGAGGTTCTGTAGTAGATTGTCAGGACAGAAGCTTTAGGTAGATGGATGAGGTGGTTTGTGGTGTGGTGCAAGTTGAGTTTAGTGGTGAGAGGATGTGCAGGTGTGATATAAAGATGAGATTGATAGCTATAGCTTGTTCAAGCTGTAGGTTTTGGAATGCTCAAAGAGGAAGAGTGGGCTGAAATGAGGTGAAGGTGAGGGGAGGGGAGGGGAGGGGGCAGGAG
>JAAVUI010000279.1:0-54113 GCA_014899075.1 Fusarium goolgardi
GCGGATGTGCATGATTTGGTTTGGTTGTGAGTGCTCTAACGCTGCAGATGTCAATGGCGATCCTTCAGGGGCCCCGGAAGGACGACACGGGGACCCGATCCAGTGGATCCACTAAACGGAATGACGGACGCTCACTGCTTGTGTATTTACCTGGTCCCTCGGGGGGAAAGAATACACGGACCCTGTCCACCATATTTTACACCAAAAATCGCTGGGTGAGGGACCATGTTTTTTCTTCCCCTCCTAGCCGGTGAAACTTGACTAGAAGGTTACTATTCTCGATGCGCCAAAGCCAGTGTATAAACCCAATCGACTATTGGTAAATTAAGAAATAAGGAAAACATAGTTCGAAAGATCCTGATAGTTAATACCTCAGACTCAGATACTTTTTAGAGGTTAGTACAATCCAACAAACAGGGAAGGCCTGGACAAAAGCTTGAGCACTGGTAAACCTCCGTTTGAATATCGGAGCAACTTCGGATCGAGCCCGACTAGCATCGTAAGCCCCGTATCAATCAAGGAATCGGCTTCTACGTGATCCAATGGCACAACACCGCATCCAAGACAGATGCACGCAAAGCGGGTACTTGATGGCACATGAGTACTATCTTCGGTTGAAATGCGGATGAGTCGGGTGAATTGAGTTGATCGGAGTATGGCTGGGGAACTCGTCATGGTCTTGAGGGGTTCTGTCGTGCCTCTATTAAAGAGCCCTCCTCCCCTTGTTTGACAATGGCTGGTCTTTATTCCTCTATTGTCAATCGACTTCATCTCCATCAACATGTCTTCTGTTGATATCCCGTCCATTGTCTCCTCACTCAGTCTTGAGGAGAAGGTACGTTCAACTTACATGTCCCTATTGCCTTATACTCAGTCAACTCACCTTTCCATTGCAGATCTCACTTCTTGCTGGGAAGGACCTTTGGGAGACTGTCCCTATCCCATCCAAGGGCGTTCCAAATGTCAAGACTTCAGATGGCCCTAATGGTGCTCGAGGAGCTGCCTTTGCTGGCGGCACAAGCGCTGCTTGCTTCCCTGCTGCCTGTCTGATGGCCTCGACCTTTGATGTCGACCTGGCAAAGAGGATCGGAACTGCTCTTGCTGAAGAGACCCAATCCAAGGGTGCACGATGCCTTCTGGCTCCCACCATGTGTTTGCACCGTCATCCTCTAGGTGGCCGTAACTTCGAGTCATTCTCAGAGGATCCTCTTCTGACTGGCAAGATGGCTGCCCGTGTTGTCGAGGGTCTGCAAGAGAAGGGCGTCTCAGCAACCATCAAGCATTTCGCTGCCAACGAACAGGAGACTGAGCGGTTGACTGTCGACGAGACCATCAGCGAGAGAGCACTACGGGAACTCTACCTTCGTCCCTTTGAGATCGCTGTCAAGGAAGCTAATCCTTGGGCAATCATGACTTCCTACAACAAAGTCAATGGACATCATGCCGATTCGAACCAGTTTCTACTAAAGCAGGTTCTTCGAGGCGACTGGGGGTGGGATGGTCTTGTTATGAGTGACTGGGGTGGTGTCAACTCCACTGCTGAGTCGCTCGAGGCTGGTCTAGATCTTGAGATGCCCGGTCCCACCCGTTGGAGGAATACCAAGGACGTCATTGCTGCTATCAAGGCCGGCAAGACTTCAGAGGAGACTATCAACGAGCGCGTAACTCGTGTGCTCAAGTTCCTCGAGCGTCTCAACTGCTTCAAAGACCCTAGCATACCCGATGAGAGAGCCATCAACAACCCCAAGCACCAAGCTCTGATCCGAGAGGCTGGGTCCAAGGGCATTGTTCTCCTGAAGAACCAAGACAACATTCTCCCCCTGTCCAAGGAGAAAGTCAAGGGCAAGAAGATTGCTCTTCTTGGTCATGCCAAAATTGGTCTAGCCCACGGTGGTGGCAGTGCTTCTGTCAACGCTCACTATAGAATTACACCTTGGGATGCACTTCACGAGGCCCTCGGCGACAGTGTTGAATTCTCTTATGCCAAGGGTAAGCGATCTCAAAGTTGGCCGCCAAAGTACAATCACTAATAGTCTAATAGGCGCTCACACATTCCGAATGCTTCCCCCAATCGTCGAAAATGTCGTCGATCTGGATGGCAACCCAGGTTTTACTTTCAAGATTTTCGAGCCTGGCAACCCTGAGCCTGTCGAGGTGCGATCAGGACATGCCACCTCTGAAGTATCGATTCTCAGCGGCTTTGGCTTTAGCAACAAGGACGTCACCCTTGAGGGTACCTTTACTGCCCAGGAGACTGCCAAATACTACTTTACCGTCTCGGGGTTGGGTCCCAGCAAGCTTGTCATCGACAACAAGGTTATCTTTGAGCAGAAACAGAACTGCGGTGATGCCATGGGCTTCCTCTTTGGTGGTGTCAACCCTCCCGAGTTCAAGGTCTCGTTGCAGGCGGGACGCAAGTACAAGCTAGCCCTGTACACATCACCTCCTGTTCCCAAGGAGGGAGTGGATATTGGTATTCTGGAGGGACGATGCGGTCTCCGAGTGGGATACATGTCGGAAGCTGAGCATGACCGCGACCTTCTCTCTGAGGCTGTCGATGTTGCCAAGGATGCCGACTACGCTATTGTCTTTACAGGCCATGAGCCTTTTTGGGAGACGGAGGGCCAGGACCAGGTCAGCTTCAACTTGCCAAAGGACGGCAGCCAGGATCGTCTTATTGCCAAGGTTGCCAAGGCGAACCCCAACATCATTGTCGTCAACTCTACCGGTGTCGCGATTGCTATGCCCTGGCTGGATGAGATCCAGGGTTTTGTTCAGACTTGGTTCCCTGGTCAAGAATGCGGTAACTCGATCGCAGATGTGCTCACTGGTGCGCAAACTCCTGAAGGTCATCTCACCTGCACATTCCCCAAGCGAATCGAAGACTGCCCCGCATACGGCAACTTCCCTGGAAAGCATGTCAACGGTGAGCTTAAGGTTACCTACTCAGAAGGTGTCTTTGTCGGCTACCGTTACTTCGACTGTTTGTCCGCCGATAAAGTCAACTTCCCCTTTGGCTTCGGTCTCTCGTACACCACATTCGACTTCTCCGATCTGGAAGTTAACGAATCAGGCGACGATTACATTGCCAGCGTAAAGGTCTCCAATACTGGCAAGGTCACTGGCGCAGTCGCCATTCAAGTCTACGTTGGTGCTGCTGAGACTCGCAAGGGAGATCCTATGAAGCAACTGGCTGCCTTTGCCAAGGTCACACTGAAGCCTGGTGAGAGTACAAAGGTGGATGTGCCTGTTCGTGCCCGCGACTTTGCCTTCTTTGATGAGTCGGCGCAGAAATGGATAGTCAACGGTGGAGATTACAAGTTCATGATTGGAAGATCAGCTGGTGACATTGTTTTGGAGTCCAAGGTTACTGTTGGAGACAAGTCATTCAAGCCTTGAGTACAGTGAATTGTTAAAATGCATGCATAGCGTAATTAATAATGGAATTGTCAGTTGAGCGCCAGTTTTCGAACAATATTATGGAGTCTGTACCGGTTCACTTCGTACCTAATGCAGTCCTTGGAGTTTTGTAGGAACCTGCCTATTTCCTGGTCACCGTCCTATCCTATTGGTTTAGACGACGTGTGGTGTCATCGAATTGAACGTGTGTTGTATGTAAATGCTTGTTCTAAATAATGTACACTCTGTGCAAACACAAGATTGATTTAACCAGATGAATAAATACCTGACTATGAAGATGAGCTTTCAGACAAGGCAACTAGTTCGCAGATCGTAGATTTGTTAAGAAACTTCTAGATTTATTGTTTGCTTGGTCAGTTGTTACCCTGAAGGAACCAACCATGATAATCCCCAAGGGTCCTCTCAGTGCAGTAGCCTTGACGCCGCTGCGGGGCACGGCTTGGGTGGTGTAAGCGAGCTCCATCCAATGGGGAAGCTCCCTGCATGGACTTGCATCGAATGAGCTAGAAGTTATCGCTGGCCCTCACTTCCCCACCAAAGATGGTCTGGGGCGATGCTCATATTTCATCCTAACTTTGACCTTGAATATCACAGAAGCGACCCCCAGAACTGCTGTTTACTAGCTATAATATTCAGATTCTGAAGATATACACACAATATGGCTTCCGCGGACGAGCTCAAGGCTCTAGGTAACAAGGCCATTGCCGAGAAGAACTTCGACGAGGCTGTGTAGGTTACCACTACAACGGACTACAAGGACACAGGAGGTTACTAACTGCTCAACAGCGCAAAGTTCACCGAGGCTATCGCCATTCAACCCGAAAACCACATTCTGTACAGCAATCGATCTGCTGCTTACGCTTCCAAGAAGGACTGGGAACATGCTCTCCAGGATGCTGAGAAGACTACCGAGATCAAGCCTGACTGGGCCAAGGGTTGGGGACGCAAGGGTGCTGCACTCCACGGACAAGGCGATCTTTTGGGCGCCAATGATGCGTACGAGGAGGGATTGAAGCATGATGCGAACAACACCCAGCTAAAGAGTGGTCTGGCTTCAGTCAAGAAGGCTATGGATGCCGAAGTCGGTAAGTGGCATTCGTACACACAACAAGATTCTTTCTTCTAACTGCTATACACAGGTGGACCCCAAGATCCTAGCGGCGGTCTCGGTCAGATGTTCAACGATCCCCAGCTGATGCAGAAGCTGGCCTCCAACCCCAAGACCAGCGGTTTCCTCGCCGACCCCTCATTCATGGCCAAGCTACAATCGATCAAGGACAACCCTTCCAATGCCTCCGAGATCTTCAGCGACCCCCGTCTTTTGACTGTCATGGGTGTCTTGATGGGTGTTGATCTGGAGATGCGTGAGCGTGAGGTCGACCCCAACGCCCAGGAATCCCAGGACTCTCCCATGCCCGATGCGCCACCAGCCCCCAAGCAGCCCGAACCCAAGAAGGCCCCTGAGCCTGAACCCGAGCCCGAGCTGGACGAGGAGGCTATCGAGAAGAAGAAAAAGAAGGAGGAGGCCGACAAGCTCAAGGCCCAGGGTACCGAGAACTACAAGAAGCGCAACTTTGACCAGGCCATCGAATACTATATCCAGGCTTGGGACACTTTCAAGGATATCACTTACCTCAACAACTTGGGAGCTGCTTACTTTGAGAAGGGCGACTACGACAAGGCCATTGAGGCCTGCACCAAGGCCGTCGAGGAGGGCCGTGAGATCTACGCCGACTTCAAGCTCATTTCCAAGAGTTACGCCCGCATTGGTACATCCTACGAGCGCAAGGGAGATATGGAGAAGGCTATTGAGAATTACAACCGATCTTTGACCGAGCACCGAACCCCTGACGTCCTCAACAAGCTCCGTGCTGCTGAGCGTGTCAAGGTCGAGCAGGGCAAGAAGGCGTACATCGACCCCGCCAAGGCCGAGGAGGCTCGTGAGGAGGGTAACAAGAAGTTCAAGGAGATGGACTTCCCTGGCGCTGTCGCTGCCTACACCGAGATGACCAAGCGAGCTCCCGATGACCCTCGTGGTTACAGCAACCGAGCTGCGGCTTTTGTCAAGCTCTTCGAGTTCCCCAGCGCTCTGGACGACTGCGATATGGCTATCAAGAAGGACCCTACCTTCATCCGAGCTTACATCCGCAAGGCTCAGGCCTACTTTGGTATGCGCAAGTATTCAGAGTGTGTCGATGCCTGCACAGAGGCCCAGCAGGTTGACCAAGAGCACCACAAGGGTGCCAACGCCCGCGAGATTGAGCAACAGCAGCAGAAGGCTTTCTCGGCCATGTACTCTGCCCGCGATAACGAGACGGAAGAGCAGACCCGAGAGCGTTTGACCAAGGACCCTGAGGTAAGAAAGACCCTTCTGTCACTGAAATATGGTTGAAACAATTACTAACTTGTATAGATTATGGGACTTATGCAAGACCCCGTGATGCAGTCCATCCTTCAGCAGGCTCAATCAGACCCCGCGGCTCTCCAGGAGCACATGAAGAACCCTGGCGTGAAGTCCAAGATCCAGAAGCTGATCGCTGCTGGTGTTATTCGCGTCGGCAGGTAAACAAAGAAAAGCAAGATGGGGGGACACGAATGATAGGTTGAAATGAGGAAAGTTTGTCTATTCAAAACGAGGTAGTCATTGCCTTTCCAGATCTTACAAGCGCAATGGTGAGGCCACGAGTGGGCAGGGAATCGAAGCGTGTGTAATTATGAATTGACCAAGGATCTTTTGACTTGTACATAATAATACGGAGTGCCGGTGTCATGGCTGGTAGCTAATGAGAAATGAAAACTTGAACCAAACTGACGTGTTGTTTGTGGTCTATCATTTGTGAGAGGTGAGAAAATGCGATGGGCTATTCATTCGAATCACAATACGGAAAAGCGGAAAATATTATGTAGGTATCTGCCGTTATTCATAGCCGATATTGCTTTTTTAAGTTGAATTTCTCGTTCTTTTGTCTGCAGGCGCATGAAAGAGAGACGGTGGAGAATCAACGCCACACCGTTTACTGTGTTGATAGTGTGTTCCACCAACAGTTCTCAATGACTCGGGGGAAAAGCAACAAAGTTGAAGCCAAGAAAGAGTCCAATGCAAAACATCAGCATCGAGACCAACGACACGTGGAGGACACGAGGGAATGGATGCAAGGGTCAAAGAAAACGTGGGAGACAACTGATGTTTGATCGTTGTGAGCAAAACCCAAAAGTAAGGAGTGTCTTGCAGAAAGAAAGGACTCTTCAAAAAGCAAAGTGAGGGATAGGCTCGGATATCATGGAGGGATGGATCGTATCCGTAAAACAAGAGACGGTGGGAAGAAGCAAATAACTGCATGTAGCACTAACACTACGGTCTGTCTCATGAGGGGAGGGTGTATGGTATGAGACATGGTGAAGAAAACTAACGGCCGCTACGACAAAGACTATTAGCTAGATGCTTGAGGATACGGATACTACATCTAAACATAATTAGCTTTGAGGTTAGTTGGGAAGGATCCGAGCTGGGAAAAAGAAACAAACATTTTCAGGAGTACATGATAGTAGTAGTATCGGGCCAGGATATAGACTATATCGTGGCGGTTACTGAAACACTTCTCGTTTCTCCATTTACTGTTCCCCAAACCGGGCAGTAGGAATTTCATAGGCGAATCTTGATGTTGATCTTGGATTATATACTTTGTATGTGAAATTCAGGGAAACCAATCGTGTGTCTGTATCCGTAAACAAGAGAAAAGCAGTACTTGTAAGTGAATGAACCACAGAATTACGTGTCTCTTATGCCAAGGGTGGCTTTTTTTTCTCTTCGCAAGCGGTACTTTACTCGGCCGATGGCAATATCCGTAGAATGTGTAGTCTAGGCATCTAGATAAATCTCAGAGAGGGCTGAGACACTTCGGTTTGTCAATGGGTCAAAGATTACAGATAGTCTGTGTCCACAGTTCCGAGCATCGACGATTGATTCGCAACGGGGACTCGGTCGAAGCCACATTGAAGAACAAGTGACAAGGGCTTCCAGGAGAAATAAGGACAGCCTGATGTGTTTTCGACAGTTTACCGGATTTTCTACTGGGATGTTTAGTTTGGGCCGCTATGGACTACGCGAGTGTAACTGTGCCATCAGATCAAGTGTCAAAAAGACCAACGATCGTGGAGAAGCGAGAAGCTTGGGTTTTGTGAGGAGTCGAAAGTATAGTAATGTGCTGCACACCTGCAGGACTGATACAAGATTACTACTGAGAAAAAGTAAAACAATAATCAATGAACAGATTAGAGTTGGAGCACTGAGTGTAATGGTGCTGCCACTTGAGAGAGGTTTGCTATGATATGATGTGACTTGCAAAACAACCATTGGTGAGCTACAAGTTTGTGTCGATATTTTGGCGGCCTGCTATTCCCGCTGCAGCTTGTTTGCTAACTACTTTATTTACCAAGGTAATGGAATCCAACTCCAAACTCAGTCTGCAACTGATGAGGAGTGAAGAGGTTCTTGGGCCCTCTAGCCCTTTCAGCTCTTGTCGGCTGGCCAAAGTTTGTGGCAGCAGGGGTTGGTCACTTACGCGGGCCGGACGGCGCCGTCGTACGGTGTATACCCCAGCCCAGGGCATATGTGAGCCGGGGTTCCGCAGAGCAGTTTGTGTATGAGTCCTAGCGGGACCCTGATGTGCGTGGATATGGGTGAAGCTCGTGCCAACAACTAGGGGGAGCCGATTGACCGTTGGAAAGTTTTTTTTTACGTTCTTTCTTTCCTTTATTGCCGTTCTGACTGGCTGGCCATAGTTCGGGTTCGGGTTGAAGATGAGATTTTAATAAGCGTGTAATAAGCGGTAGTTGATAGTAAAATGACATGTCATGATATTCCGTACACAGGCGGAAGAGCAACCGCCCTCATATTGGTCATCTCGCCTACGGTGTTGATATCAGTGGGACAGCGCAGTTTAGTTCATGGGTGCCATGTGATACCAATCAAGTACTCGTCTGGATTGGGATAGTTCATGAATCTTGGCTGTTGGGAGGATCGTGATGATGCAGGTACAGTGAGAGTGAGGTTGTGTTGTCTGGGTTGTTTAGATGCAGTGTGTAGTGAGCAGTGAGCAGTGAGCAGTGAGCAGTGAGCAGTGAGCAGTGAGCAGTGAGCAGTGAGCAGTGTGTGGTGTGAATTGTTTGTTAGGGAGCATATGAATTCAAAATGATATGTGATATAATTGCTTAGTGCATGGTATCATCGTTGTTACATTTCACTATTAATAACCTCTCTCTTTGTTTTACTTTTTCAATGTTTTTAGACCCCATTGGAGTGTCTTGAAAACAAACTGTATGCGTCTGTCTAGTCGGCTAGGGCCGGTATGGCGTGTTATAAAACAGGACAAACTTGCTGGGGTCAGTTACTAATTAAACTACTGCTAACCAATGCGAGTTAGTCAAGACTAGATCTATGGAAAATCACCTTTTGTTTTCTTGTCTTGAGTGGAGGACCCTGAACAAACCGAGGATGCACTATGACAAGTCGTCTTGTGAATTTATTAAATAGGAGTATCCGTACAATGTGGATGATAATGATCCGGGTATTCATTCTCCGACTTTGGCCGATGCGTTCAGGCCTCGTGTAAGAGAGCCAAGTTAAGAAGATGTAATTTGAGCACAGTCCGGAGAATCTTCAACGTTGAAGCCGTCGGGAACTAGGAGTGGTTGGTGCGCATCTTGAAGGCCATGCAAAACCCACTACGGAGTAAAAGGCATTGATTTGGGATTGTAAAATAATACAGACGTTTCTTTCAACGACGTAAGACGGAATGCCCGGAGTTACTAGCAGTTGAAGGAGCAGGGCCTCGGTTATCTACTGCAAGAGTCTTTCGCAGACAAACAGAAGGGTTCATTCATCATTTGTCGCGTGGTTCTGAGATGAGACTCCGCAATCGAACAATTGAGGTAGGTTTCTGGAAGGATAGCACTGCTAGCACCACTGCTAGACATAGGACAGGGAACCATGTCTTGTCAATTGGCGTTATACCCCAAGCCGAATTCCGTCGAGGGACAATGTGATGCTGATGAATGGACAACCCATGCCTTATTCTGTGAAATTATGCAGTCTTTTTTCAAGAGCTCATCAAAATGATGGCGTGAGACAGACTGGCCTAGTTCCAGACCATGAACCTAGACATTAGCAACTGTACAGTGTACAAAGTATGCTCTTCGCGCTCGCGTTTATCAGTCAGTTATCAACTTCTCCGAGGGATCCCTTCCCTATTGTTCGTAGGGCTCAAATCGCTGCTGGTGGGTTGAGTGGCTAGGTGAGTGCTATTGGAAAAAGAGACTCGGTCCAGGTACCGACCGGCAATGCTTTCTTCTGCTGGATTTGTTTGTCACATTACGTACCAGCCTGTTGAATTGCATTGAATTCATTGTCTAGATTTACGCCTCTCCTAGTTCTGGACCGCGCTTCGCCTCCTTGTTGGTTCTCTCCATTCCTCAGAAACATGTGGTTGCCATGCTTTAATGTTACATAACTTGTTTTATTCTCGCGTGGCTAACCGCATGGCTTTACTGGACTTGGACTGTTTGTAATTATTTCCGTGGAATCCTGCATGTAGACATATTTTGAGTTAGAAGTCTGGAGCTTGGAGCTTGCGGGAAGAGAAGAGACAACTTCGGTGCTAAATTAGTTTCACGAGGGGCCGAGCGAGCTTTATCAATTCTTAGTTCTGTTTTACAGAGAAAAAAAAGACAATTTCGAGTCAAGCCAGCTCTGTCAAAGTTTCTTTACTGACTTGATTCTTGCTTAATTACAAAGGCTAGACTAGGCTAACCATCGCCACAAGGCAATACCCGTAGGCAATTAATTTGTAAGTGTTTACCTGTCTCTAACTGTTAGCAGTTACCAATTCACTGACTTGTGATTTGGTTACTCCATTCAAATCAGCCTCGATTCTCGCTTCTTCCAACCTCGGATCATTTAAACGATATGCCAAGGCACCGGCTACTTTTTCGTCTATCTTTTTCGGCTTCTCTGGGCGTCACAATAAAGGAGAGCTCCGGAGCTGCAAAAAGCAAAAACCTACGTACTACGCTAGACCTATAAGACAAAACTGGAGCGGGAGCTGGCGGCGGGTTGGCGGAGCTTACAGGGCTCTGGACCCCACTAACAGCCTCCTTCCAGGCTATAGTTTAGCACCAACATGGATCAATGGATCCCAGCTTCCTTCCCATCGTACGACTTCTCATCATCCAACAACTTACATACATCCTCTGACTCTCCTCTCCCCAACAAGGGGGGGCGTTTTATGCCATCATGTCAAGCCACGAAGAACAGACGGCTTGTGGAGTAAACTTGAAGTTTTCTCTCTATTTCCTTCCATTTTGTTTCGAGATATCATATTTTCTCCATGGCAAGGGCGTATAATCTCGTTCTCATCCAGGGGTATGGATAGCCAACCTCAGACCATGACCCAGGAAGAGCATACTCCATGTATCAAGATATAATATCTGGAGACGATCCTCGTAAATTCTGATTTTTACTAACAGACCTTGCTTCATCATTCTGATCCATTCCTTTACCTGTTCTGCTCCTTGAACTTGACTTGACTTACCGCAGATACATCCCGCCAATCTTCATCCACTCTATCACGACATCTACTACTATACTTTCTACTTCCAACATACACCGTCACAATGGCTTTGTCCTATCAGCAAACCAAGCTCATCAGAGGCACCATCCCCGCCCTGACTGACCACGGAGAGCGCATCACCACCATCTTCTACCGCAACATGCTTCGTGACCACCCCGAGCTCAACGACTACTTTAACACGGTCAACCAAGCGAACGGTCGTCAGCCCCGTGCCCTCACTGCCGTCATCCTCAGCTACGCCAACAACATCAACCACATCACAGAGCTCATCCCCAAGATGGAGCGCATGTGCCACAAACACTGCTCTCTCGGCATCAAGCCAGAGCACTACGCCATAGTTGAGAAGTATCTCATTGCCGCCTTTGCAGAGGTTCTCGGCCCCACCATGACCCCCCAGATCAGAGAGGCTTGGACAAAGGCCTACTGGATGCTTGCAAAGATGCTCATCGGTCGTGAGGCTCAGCTCTACCGGGACTTTGGTAAGTGGCAGGGCTACCGAAAGTTCCGCATCGAGAAGAAGGTTGAGGAGTCAGACGACATCTACTCCTTCTACCTCGTCCCTGTTGATGGCAAGCGCCTGCCTCCCTTCCAGCCTGGCCAGTACGTCTCTGTTCAGATTCCCATCGCCGACAAGGGATACGTCCAGTCTCGTCAATATTCTCTGAGCGATGCTCCCCGACCTGACTATTACCGTGTTACTATCAAGAGAGATGAGGGCATTCACATGACCCGTAGCGGTCGGTATCTTGGTGGCGATGCTCTCAACCCCGGTGTCGTCTCGAACCTCCTCATCGATATGAAGGATGAGGGTGACGTCGTTGAGCTGGCCCACCCGGCCGGTGAGTTCTACCTCGACATGTCCAACACCTCCAACGTCCCTATCGTTCTCATCTCAGCCGGCGTTGGCGTCACTCCCATGATGTCCATCCTCAACACCGTTTCGGAACGCCAGCCTCACCGTCCCGTCTCCTGGATCCACGGCTCTCGACGCTCCGTTCCATTTTACGACCAGGTCCGCCGCATCGCTCGCAACCGTCCCAACTTCCGCACAAACATCTTCAAGACTCACCTCGCCGAATCCGACATCTTCGGTGTTACCTACGATCACGACTTCCGTATGGATCTGGCCAAGGTCTCCAAGGATGACCTTTACCTATGTCACAGCTCTACCGAATACTACATCTGTGGTCCTGAGCAGTTCATGCTTGAGATGGCTGAGTACCTCAAGGTCCAAAAGGTTGACGCTAGCCGCATGCACTTTGAACTCTTCAGCACTGGCGATATGGAGTTCAAGGTTGATGATCTGAGCATTTCTTCTGCATCAAAGAGCCCATCGATCGCCAGCGCTGAGCAAAGATGCCCCAGCACTGGAGCTATGTCTGCCGATGGCGCTACTTGCCCATTCTCAGCAGTATAGGCCTAGATGACGAACAAGAAGTACAGGGATATTTATTTATGATAGGGTCTCTAATGGTCAGGCATTGGGCCGGGAGAAGTGATGAGGCGTTCAGGGATAAAGAGCATTTGTTTTGGTTCATTATTTTATCTTGGTAGAGGATTCTCCTTTACTGATGACTTACACATATTCACCTTGGTGTTCTTTTTGCTACAATGGGGGGATGATCTGGGGCTTGCAATTTCGGCTCGTGTACATGGATGACTGGGACGGGAAAGTATCGGCTGGACTTGGTATCAGACAGACAAAACAGAATTGAATAATATGTTATTGATTCCGCGATATATCATCGTAAATACGTAATGCGATAGATTGCAGTATTGCACGTGCAGTATCTGCCAAACGAATGAACCTTTCAGGGATTGACTAGACACTCTGTAGTCTGAAGGTGAATAGATTCACATCCCCGTATTCGCCTAAGAGAACCAGGGGGGGGAAGCTATCCTTTCTCGCCAGACCCAGCACTGAGGCACCAGTGGAGGTGTGCATAAGATAACAGACAGGGTGAACAAACCTAAATTCCAAGATATTTCAACAGGGGAAAGAAGGAAAAAAACAAGAAAACCACAAAATATCGACGTCCCGCTCAGTTCCCCGGTTGCTCATATCCATGAAACTTCTTCAAGTGTTTGAGCAAATTATCCTTGCGAGTGAACTTTGAAGTGCAACCTTGGAAACCGCACATAGCATCTTCAACCAAGATCCCCTTGCTGGCCGCGTAGGCCCTGTGCGAAGATCGGTAGTGGCGGTCCATGTCTCGCTGCTCTGCCTTTGTGACTTTGCAACTAGTGTCGGCTTTGCATTTCACCGGTTTGTCATGCGTCTTCATGTGCTTGCTACGACGGCGTGTTAGTCTCGAAACGGGCGCAGTTTGAAGTTTGGGAGGTTACTTGTAGTCTCGGTTTCCAGGAAAGAAGCGGTCACACTCCGAGCAGTGGTACTGGCTAGGGGGTTGCGCTGTTGACGAAGATGCCTCTGGCTCGGCTGCTGTTTGTATGTGTTAGTATACGCTTGTCTGAAAGTTTGAGTTCTGTTTGTCAAGGCAACGTACCATAGACGGTTGTTTGGTAGGCCGAACTGGTGTAACTTGGAGATGCGTAGCCAAGGCCTGGGTTCAGGAGGACTTCATGGGGGTTGACAGTAGCAGGCTGCTGCTGCTGCATCATGTAATACGCCATCTGGCCTGTGTCCTGATTCTCTGATGGGTCAGATACCGCTGGGTATGTAGTGGTATCAGGGGCAGAGAATTGTGAATCAGCGCTCTACAGGCTCTGACTTGGACCAGCCGAGCTGTAAACTCGAGTCTCGGTATACTGAGGGTATGAGTCTCCAGTTGTTAGGTTTGGGTCGATGGCTATGTCTTCCTGTCTAGACTTGCTGGAGCGGCTGTGCCTATGAGGACGATCGCTTCGTCTCGACATGCCTGTTGGCTAGTGGTTGCTGGTATGGCGATTCGCTCAAGAGATGATCTTTGGTGAGACTATTTGGGCTTTGAGAAACAGGCTGCTGATTGAGACAAGAGATCTGGAAGAACAATGTCTTGAGAGGGTCCAAGTTGCCATATATATACTCCTCAATATTCTTGATTGAACGTCATGTTGTTGTTGGAGGCCGGCCGGAGCCGACTGCAGCTTCCCGTCAACTGCGCATTTTTACATTTCCGTAGTTTCGGCATTGTGAGACAAACACAGAGACTATGGAAGAGATTCGAAAGCCAAAGATCCAAGATACGCATTGACGGATCTCTCAGCGGTGGGAGCTGGGAGGAAGGCAACTCGCAACACCACAACTCAGCCTCACTACTTGGAAGGCGACCCAGACGAAGGCCATTTTCGGTGAAAACACCAAGAATTATTCGAGAAAATCGATGAAATAAGGCGATTGGAAATGTGGGAGGCCGGCCAAAAAGCGCATGTGTTGGTAGTTTCCAATCACCCCGCATGATGTGATAAGCCTCCCCCGTCGGCCTCCAGCACTGGCCTTGAACACAACAAGGCAGACAGCCCGAGTCGACGAAATGAGTATAAAGAGTCAAGATACTTAAAGGAGAATTATTTGTAACTTGAATCATCATAAGTTATACAAAGTATCAATTGTCACCCAGACTTCCCCATCACCCTAATTGTTGCAACAACTATAACCATGACGTCTAGTAAATAATTGAACCTCGAGTCAAAGGTATATTCATGCTAATCTATTCTTAACAGACGAGCTCTCGCCTCTCAAGCCCAAGCAGAAGCGTCGTCTGTATGAGCCTATCATCTTGTACAAAGCACTGGCCGAAATCACCCAGGAAGAGCGTGCTCTCAGGCAGACAGAATTCACAGACAACTTAGAGATAGAAGAGCAAAGGTATCATCGTTTTCTTCACAGCATTGCTAGTGTCTGCGACAGAGTGAAGCGAGGCAAGACGGTTACTTCTGTCACGATCCTTGACGGGGAAGACAAGTTCACATATGTCTTTGGCTGCAATCAGGTCTTTAACAAGGAGTTGCACGACACAAGAGACTTTCTGAGCTCCTTGTTGAAGAAGCTATCAGGTTTTAACTTGCTCTCAAGTGCGGAACAGACATCTGTTCGAAACGAGATCTTCGAGATGATACTGGCCTTCAACTCTCCGAGAATCAAGTGCTACCTTGACACGTTGAGGAAGAACATTGCGCAATGTCTGGCGTATTGTCAGCGAAGTGCAACTGAAAAAGGTGTGCTTATCTAGTACTGACTTTGCAGAGACCCAGGTGCTAACAGTAGGAAATAGATACTGAAGTTGGTAGAGGTCTAGCGACTCTCAGCATCGCAATCGAGCACACGACCTTCGGTGATGTGACTGATGCCCAATGTAGGTGTAATTGATAGCTTTTGAAAGATCAGCCCGTCTAACAACGTCCTTCCTAGATCTTTCATCATTCAGTAGCGTCCTAAAGGCTCTCAAATCCTTCCTGACATCACGAACAACAAATTACATAGAGACCAACGCCACAGCTGGCCGCATCAGAGATGGCAGAAGTTTCGAGTGCTGGTCAGAACTAAGGCACGCCATCTCGCGCCTCCAGAGCTACAAGAAAACGGTACAATGCCTCATCGACTCGGAAGGAGCATGGCCGGAACTCTTTCAAGAGTTTGCTGTTGTCCCTATTCAGTCCACCGAACCAGATTCGAATCCCCTTGGAAAGAAAAGTGAAGCTGCCCATGGCATTATTGGTCGAATGTGCAGCGACGGAGCCTCAATTGAAAGATATCGTGGTCTTGCTAGAAGCTTGGAGTGGATAAGCCTGGACGACCGTATCATGACTCAGTGTACTAGATCGTCATTCAAGCCATATGTGCACTCGGAGGTTTTGGTTCTCGAATGGGTGATGGCCCGCCCAAATGCAACCTTCTTCCACGATTGGAAGTACATAGGTAGTAGCAAAGGAGCTTGCCAGCTTTGTCGCTACTACTTTGATGCAGCAGGCCAACACAACGACATCAAGACACGGCCGAGCCACGGCAATCTCTACGTCAACTGGCGATTCCCCGATATCAGGGAGGCCGAAAATCCTTCTTGCAAGACTCGGCGACAAACAATATACAATTCCATGATGGCCAGGATTCGGGAGGATGCTTTTAGTATCTTGGTTGATAAGAGCTCCAAGGGCAAAAGGCACGATTCAAGCACCCATCCTCTGACCTCAGTATTGTATGCAAGTACTGATATCTGGACGGATACAGGTGCTCGTGAAACACCTGACATTGATGAGTTGGGTGAGCAGTTTTCCGAGGGGCTTAGTCTAACGTCAGTGATCGAGACCATCGAGGAGTCGGATGCAGATAACGAGGACGGAGGGACTAGTCTTGGATAAGGAAATTGTGCCACGGCAAGTCGTCGAAAGAATGCACTATATCTTATGTCTTGAATTTTATTGTCACACCTTCATCTAGCTAGCGCATGTTTTTCAGTTTATATGTGCCAACGCTTTTATGCTTCTTTTCGAGCCGAATATACTCTGTGGCTCAGTGGTCATTCCTCTTGTGCCAAGGAGCAGTAGCCTCTAGGAGGTCCTTGTGAAGCTGAGCATCACCACTGATCTTGTACACCTCATCAATGACATGGTTACGCTGCATGAAGATGAGGAAGCCTCCCCAGACGAAATCAGCATAGCTGGGAGTCTTTCCTAGGAAGAATGGCCCTTCGAAATTATCCTTTAGGAGAGCCTCGACCTCTTGCACATGTGGCTTAGCTTTATCCCATGCCTGTTGACCACCCTCTCTCTTGTAGAGCTCGTCGAGAGGCTCTCCAGCCATCTCGGTTCGGGTCTCCTGCCAGTATGGGATGCTCTTCTCGTTGAGGATATTTTTAGGGACGTGGGTGAAGTAGACGGGTCGGAGGGCGCCCATGATATTTGGCATGATTTCGAATAGCTTGGCAAGGACAGGCGAGTCCTTGTGGACGGAGGGTTCAGGGTAGTCCTTTTCAATACGCTCAAGGATCCTGGCCGAGTCCATGATGTAAGTTCCGTCTGGGAACTTGACAGTAGGAATTGTCCATGTTCCGGTGGCTGGGTTGGCGGAGATGCTGTAGAGTTGGTGAGTCACAGAGTGCCTGCTGAACAAGAGCAGTAACTTACTGAGGCTCAAGAGTCGGCTTGATGTCAGGATATTCGAGCTGGTTGTTGGTTAGTAGTGCGCTTCTCCGAATTGCATGCCAAACTCACCCATTCGGTCTTGTAGTCAATACCCTTGAAGTTCAAGAGGAATCGAGCTTTGCCAACAGATGAGCGATGATATCATGGAGGGGCATTGAGATAACTCACTCTTCCATGGGTTGAGAGACCAAGCACCACCTTGGCTTGGAAGATCAAAGAGGACGAGCTGCTCAGAGGGCATGTTGAACGAATTGGAGATTGCTTGCTATAGTGACTGTGTTGAAAGTTGAAAGTTGAAAGGTTGAAGGAAGCTCTCTCTGTGTGATAGGTTATTAATCATGAGCTCCAGAAGCTCATGCATGACCTGAGGATGGGAGGGGCAAGAGTGGGGGAGCTGTCACGAATGGATACATTGAGTACCGAGGTCTATGGTTAAGAACTAGGCAATTTAGCGATAAGGTCAATTGCTATAATTCACGAAGAAAATGGGTTCTAAGCTCGTTCCGTTAGGGGAGAACTGTCTGCTGTTCTCTGTGGTCCGTCTGATGTACACTGTGATGTACGGTGGATTGAGCTTGGCTGAGTCAAGAAAGCCTCAAAGATGAATGTCACAGTTGGAAGGGAAAAGCAATGAATATGAACTATCCCTTCCAACTTCTTTGCATGCAGGGTCTTTTCTGTGTTTTGTTTTATACCATGCCAAGGCTCAACTTCTGATTGATCAATCTGTTTTCGCTGTTGCTGTAAGCCGGCAGGTGCGAAGGGCATAAGTACCTTTGTACCCAGGAAGGTTTCCGAGGTTCCTTCCAGAACAGATGCTCCTCGACAAGAAACTTTGAAGTCATTTATAAAATTGTCCTAGATGGGAACAACGCCAGCATCAATCTACCATCAATATGACGCTATCACTATCACATCCTCATTGCTGACAGTTTTCCGTTCCCTTGTGGCAATCATCGCGCATCCAATCCCAATTGTCACCCATTGGTAAGGCAATAATACTTGAAACTGCCTGCTTTCTTAACACTCGATAAAGACGACAAAGTTGCATTAAGGCAGCGGCCAGTTCAGCCTTATCCGGCTAAGATCCTTCAGACGGTATTCCACGCCACCCTTTATATGGTACTCGCCAATGGGTGGAGAATAGGTGCGATTTACCCCCTGGCTTTATGCAACCATAGTGACCCTAGAGGATGGACAACCACATACCGAATCCTTCGACGTCACAGGGATCATATCTGTTGGCTAATTGCTGGGCTGGGGGCTCAGCCACTCACCCTTGCTTAATAGTTAGGCACAGAATTGCTAGTGTTACAGATGATCCATCGGCTGTGTACATGGTAGGAGCTTATTATTAGCAAGCTAAGTTGCTAGCTCTTAGCTTGATGTCCATAAAGGATCTCTTGTCCCCCACTCATCACTATTTCGAGTAGCCTAATTTTCAGTTGTCTTACACCAGTTTCTGGAAGACTGGCGATACAAAATGTCGACAATACAACACATCCAACCCCCTTCGGGCTTACTAGAAAAGCCGTCACATGAGAATCTACCACAGTCACGTCCGAATTCAGCGTGAGTTTGATATAAAACTCGACCTGTCGCTTTCTGACACCCAGCAGGATCATTCGTAGTGTTGTTGATGATGAAGGACTTCCAGAAGTAGTCAATTCAAATTATGCCATGAGCAAATACCATGACGCCCCAATACCGGTAGATTCAGAGTCCGACAAGCGATTCAATGAAGCTCCAATTCCGATAGGGACACTGGACCATTCTGCGCCTCCATTGCCAGCGCGCAATTCTACGACCCAATATCCTTACAGTCAGGGATCTTTTGCTTCCCAGCACCAACCGCACTATAACTCAGCTGGTTACGCTCCTCAAGGACCCCTACAGTATCCCGGCAATGCCGTCCTTACACCACCGCCTTCTTACAACAGCAATGAGGTGATTACATATGTGACACCAGTTACTGAGCTTGGAGATCACCCCAAGTTTGTGGATTGTCCCTTCTGCAGGCACCGCGCTGAGACGCGAGTGAAGAAGACCTCGTCAAAGGTGACACAGTAAGAAATCCACCCAACTGTCCCAATCTATTTTCTAATGAACACCAGTATATCTGCAACAGTTCTTGGGTTTACGACCATTGCCGGTGCTGCTGTTCCCTATGCTGGAAAGTGGGCTGCCCATACAACCCATTACTGCACCAACTGCGACCGCAAAGTAGCGATACGAAAATGGGGATCCAAAGAGACAAAGGCCTTGGGAACTCCTGAACACATGAGAGAAGTTTCGCGGTATCCTTCTGCAGGTTCGCCGTCCATGAGTAGCAGTTCCAGGATGAGCCGAAGGGATGAAAGAGACCCAACCTTGATAACAGAGTCAGGAGAGCATTTTGACAACTCGACCACATTTTAAGGAGTTATGGTTGGATGAAGACATTCGCGAAGGACCTTGGATATTGATTGTAAAGAATACATATATACAAATACCCCTATTTTCTTCCTGGTTGTATATATTTCAAACTGCTTGATGGAAGTGTAGGCTGGACCGGTTGCCGACAGACCAGAGAATGGATAGGTAGATGGCTTCTCGGCTTATCCACACTGCATCGCCCCTCATTCAGGGTCTTCGCGGGGTGGTAGCAAACATTTTCTTATTGGTCCACAAGGAGGCTCACTAAACCGAAGGGAGACCTTCTTGCAAATTTCGAGCATTTCTTTTACTACCGCCCTCCTTTTTGATCTTGAAAGTGTACAGCATTGCTGTTGATCTTACGTGCAGCCCTCTGTTATGGAACACGAAGCTATTGCTGCCGGAAGGCGCATCTATCTAGGTACGATCATCCCCAGTCTGGCCTCTCGGACGAAAACTAACTCTTGATCTTTTCAACAGGCAACCTTCCTTACGAGGCAAAGCCCTTTGAAATAGAGGAAGTCTTAGCTAAGAACGGTTTCGATAGTCTGGACAAGATTCACATCTCGGTCGATCCCATCAGCGCTCGAAATCCCGGATATTGCTTCGTCGACTTTCATGACCGCGAGACCGCCGAGAGAACTCTTTCGTCTCTATCCGCTACTGTTTATGGAAGGAGTTTAAAGGTTGGACCCTGCGAGCCAAAGAAGCCTCGTGAACGTCGTGGATTTCAAAATGAAGATGCAACATCTCGCCGATGGGGTGACTGGAATACCAAATCGAGCACAAACGGCAACAACATGGGCTATACCAACGGCAGGGGCGAAAACAGGGGCCCTAATTGGGCTATTGATCACTTCGAGGACGTGTCAAGGGATCACGGGGGACGAAGACTGTACGTTGGAGGCTTAGGCA
The DNA here is from genome assembly GCA_014899075.1 of Fusarium goolgardi. Taxonomy (NCBI): domain Eukaryota; kingdom Fungi; phylum Ascomycota; class Sordariomycetes; order Hypocreales; family Nectriaceae; genus Fusarium; species Fusarium goolgardi. The sequence continues at coordinate 20,460 of JAAVUI010000279.1, forward strand.
AAATGATCGATCAAGCTCAACACCAGGAAGAACTGGCACATATATTCTCTGATTTCAAACCGTGGGTACCTAGATACATACATGCAAGTCCTCTTCTAATGGTAAACTCAGGACTGCAATCGGCAAACGAATTACACCCCACGAGAGTAAGAACATTCTGCCTGGAAACCACCACTACTGCTTTGTCGATTTCGAAACCAAAGAGGAAGCAAGCTCAGCAGTAGAACAACTCAACGGTAAGGAGATCCTAGGAGGCCAGCTGAGGGTGTCAGTATCGGAGAGGCTTCCTCAGAAACTCGTGGGTCGTCAGTTAGATGCACGAGAGGGTCATCGTGTCGCCGAACGAGTCAACAACCCTCGTCCAAACAAGCCTGAGACGAACAATGCGATGGTATCAAACAACTGGCGCAGGAAGGATTAGGGGTTGAGTTATAAATTACGAAGAAACGGCGTAAAAGACTTGATGGAGAGAGAATGCTGTTCGAGGACATAGGCGCTTGGAGCTATCATGACATCAGGGGTATTTTAGATAAGTATTATGATGATGAAATAGATGGATAGATGACAGGTGCTGTATCTGAAGAATTCATGCCAACATTGGATTGGGCCTTCTCTGTTTAACGTATTTGGGAGACGGCTTGACGAGCACTGTATCGTGGTCTATCAGTGACCTAGATACGAATTTGATAACTACTTGCTGTCTGGAGTTATTGAAGTGGTTCTTTACGAGTTAATATTCTCCTCAGTAGTCTTTATCTATTTGTGCTTGAGTAGCGAAGGTTTAAATGAGATTCAAAACTAGTTCTAGGTGATGCCAAGAAAGGATTTGTCTTATAACCTTAGTAGTAGTGAACGACGAGAGATGAATCAAGCATTAGGAGCATGACTAGGCTACAGAGAGTCCCAGGAGACTGAGTAACATGCTCACTGGTGGATTTATTACGAGTTATTTCTTAAAGATAGCCATCTGAATATCAATGTTTATTCTTCTGACAGTTACAGTTTGCCAAGAGTAGAAGCTTGGTCTTGGGATACATACTAGGGATGATCTACGTCTAGCGGGCCAGTGTGAGATCCTTATTTTGTGTTTCTTGGCATCCGAAAACCCAACAATACAGCCAATCTCGATATCGAAAGAGGAATTTTGGGGAATAACACTTGTACAGGACGTTATAATCTATCTGAAGACCTCATGGAAGCACCAATTAGACGGAGAGAGGCTCGCCTTCTGTGGCGTGCGTCATGGATCCATTGAGAAATGTGGGCGGGACTAGCGGTAGGCCGGGAGTTATAGTGTCTGCCAAGTACAGGTACGGAGTACAGGGAAACCTATTTCTCAATGTAAACTCGGCTTCTCAACAACTACCACACGACAGCCACAATCTCGACATTGCGAATTCCTGTCGAAATGTCCGACCCAATTGAACACCATGATATTCTAATCCTGGGCGCTGGCCTTTCTGGTATCAACACCGCCCATGTTCTCAACGAAAAGCTCCCCAGTCGCTCGTACACGATCCTCGAGGCACGAGAAGCTATTGGCGGAACATGGCGCTTCTTTCGATACCCAGGCTTCCGATCCGACTCGTTCATGACTTCATTCGGTCTACCATGGCACCCCTGGAAACACGAGCACAAGATGGCGCAAGCTGGAGAGATCATCGAGTATCTAGAAGAGGCTGTGGACGCTGCTGGTATAAGAGAAAAGATTCGGTTCAATCATAAAATGACGGCGTGTGAATGGCGAACCGACGAGCAAAACTGGAGACTAGAGGTCGAGGCGAATGGTCAGCGCAAGACATTAATCGCCAACTTTGTCATCAGCTGTGTGGGATATTATTCATACGACAAGGCTTTTGAGACGACAATTCCTGGTATAGAGGGTTTTGGAGGCAAGGTTGTCCATCCTCAGTGGTGGCCCGAAGGTCTCGACTACTCGGACAAACGTGTCGTTGTCATCGGATCAGGGGCGACGGCAATTACAGTCGTTCCATCACTCGCCGAAAAGGCCAGCATGGTGACTATGCTTCAGCGCAGTCCCTCCTTCGTCATCTCTCGACCCATAACATCGAACCTCGACTTCTACCTACGCACGCTTCTTCCTTGGTCATGGGCATACTGGCTCATTTACTGGAAAGATGTGCTCATGGAACTTATCGGCACCCAACTACTCCTCCGATTTCCCAAGCTCGGCCGCAAGCTTCTCATGGTAGAGATGCAGCGTGAGTTGCCAAAAGACGTCGACGTCAATATCCACTTCAACCCCACCTACAACCCTTTTGAACAGAGATTATGTATGTGTCCTGAAGGAGACTTCTTCAAGGCCTTGCATAGAGACAACTGTGAGATCGTTACAGACACTATCCAGACGGTCACAAAGAATGGCATTCTTCTCAAATCTGGTCGCAAGCTCGAAACCGATATCATTGTCACCGCGACAGGTTTGCACTTCCAGCTTTTCGGTGGTATTGTTCCATCAGTAGACGGCCAGCCTCTTGATGTCGGCTCACATTACACTTGGCGTGGCTGCATGGTTGATTCCCTTCCCAACATGGGCTTCGTAATGGGCTATGTGACTACTTCTTGGACGCCAGGTGCTGTTCTCATGGCCAAGCTCTTGACCCAAGTCATCAAAGAGATGGAAAAGACAGGATCGAGAAGTGTCATGCCTGCACTTGATGATAAGGACAGACTCAAGCCGGCGAAGTTGCCCGTTAATGCCACAAGTAACTACTTTGTCAAGGCTGCAGAGCGCATGCCAAAGGTCACTAACGAAGGCCCGTGGTACGGACGAGTGAGTCTGGCCAAAGATTGGTGTGCATATATGCTGGGAGATGTAACAAGTGGGCTTTTCTATAGTGGAGGACAAAGGAAGAAGGATATTTGAGAGACAGTTCATGTGCAATCTTCAGAGAAAAGTCTTACACCATATATAGTAGCTTTTGGAAGCTGTTTGGCTTACATGGTATTTGGTAGACGACTTATGAATGATGAAACATTGGATTATGCTTACGGTAACCTTCTCTCTCCATCACATTGTGGTCGTTTTTTGTCTACTAGAAAAGATAACAGTATGTATTGATTGGTCGGCTTAATACCTGACTGTGGCATGGCTTATTGAATGAAAGTCAAACCAGAGCCGCGCGCAAAGCCAAGCTTCCAGAACAAGACCGATTGGAAAGCGGAACACTCTAAATCACTCCCATCTGCGGTTACTCCCATCTTGTCGCCGTTGGTTCTCTTATATACGTTAGAGCAGCCTGATCGGTATTCGAAGCACTGGGAACTGGATCCTACGTCGTCAAGATCCTTCGATGGAAACCGACCCAGCCAGCTCTGAACTTGCAGCTACTTAAAGTAGACAGAAGACGATGCCCCTGTTGTTTCTAGTTTGGTCAGATCCGACCAGATCCGACCAAGTATAGAGTCATAACACTCCTTGAGCCCTATCGGTGGAGCGAGCGAGTTACGGTCTTGTAACTACTTAAAGCAATCCAGCTCTCTATTGTCTACTGGCTACGGGTATCAGAATGGCTAGAATTTGCCTTCAGGTGATCATGGTCTTACGCTTCGTTCATATAAACCAACGCCTTTTTAATATACTAACCCTGAAGGACCTATCAGTAATCAGGACCTCAATCTCTATGTTTGCCTTTGACTGTTGGGTCACGATTGTCATGAGATAGGGGAGAAGTGCAGTAGTACAGGACAACTGATAGACCCGTTTTAACATATTGGTCTATACAGAAACTCTTCTTTAGAAGAAACTCCTGAACAAGCGACATGGGCAGTATCGGTAGATGAGGGATGCTAGGGGCTTATCCATACTGGAACGGATCATCAAGGCATATAACCTCGATGCTCTTTCTTCTTCTTTCTGCGATGTGTCTAAGGAGGCGTTATTTAATAAAAGACGCCCGCTTGATTACTTTAAAAGGGCAACGGGGTGAAAATGGCGCCCTCGTCCTATATCATCACTTCACTTCATCTTCGGGTTTACTCGTCGGCATACCCAGTGTTTCCAAACCTCTTGCACCCACCATCTCCACAGGGGCATTCGCTGGGACATCCACAGCCTTTCCTTCAACCACCTTCCCTTGACTCATTGCCTCTTGGTACTTGCGCCCCGTCTCGTCCAGCAGAGCCTGGACTTCTCCTTCTCTTTTCACGATTTCTTGTCGTTCAGTCTTGAGCTTCTCTACACGGTTCTGCTTCCCCTTCATCTCATCCTCCATACCCTTCAGCGTAGTCTGCAGACGGGCTAGACATTCCGTCAAACTGGGGAGAGGTGATATTTTTGGTGGCGCCTGTAATAGGTCCTGGCTGGGGTCTTTCTTGGGCTTCTTTAGACCGTCCATACCGGCGCGTGTCTGCGCAGCTTCATATGCGATTCGTCGCTCAGCATCGCTGTCGGATGAGGAATCCGAAGTATGGCCTTCGGCAGCGGTGATGAGCTCTACCATCATCTTTCGATCTTGTTTGCGTCTCTCCTTTTCAGCACGCTTGCCTAGAGAAAGCCCGCCGTCTTCAACATAATTATCAAATCCCTCCCCGAAATCTTCATCTTCTGCTATTAAACGTGCGTCATCCTTCTTTTTGCGTGCGTATGGATCGTCGTCATCCTCAACTGACAGAAAGTCCTTCTCTAAAGCCAATCGCTGACGCCGTTCCTTCTTTTCACGAATTTCAGCCTCGGATAGGATAGCTGTAGGTTGTGGTTGGTTGTTCAACTCTGCTGAATCGACAATAAGTGCGCCCTCTAGCTCCGAAGCGTCCAGGTCCATTAAATCACTATCGTCGGGGGGTAACGTGGAGGACTTTTGGGGTGTATTTGGTGTAGATGACTGGAGTTCTTTGAGATATTCTTTGCTGTACTTGGGTCGGTCGTCGTCGTCTCCAATCGATCTCATAGGAAGTCCTTTCGTGCCCAAGCCTCTTTTTATAGCGCTGTTTTCCAATGCGCGTCCTAGAGGTAGTTTTTTAGGAGTGAACACCTCGGTAGGCTCGTCGCCGCCTGCAGCACTATCATCTCCACCAAAAGATAACCGCGAAGACTTGTTCGGTTTCTTCTTTCCCTTCAACGAGCCTGATCGACTGATAGATGGTCGAACAACAACTGGTCCGTCGTCCTCGTCGTCGTTGGTGGTTGATGCATCTTCGAGGCTCTCGCCGCCCGCTGGGTTAAAGCTCTTCCTCAAGCCTGACTGTCTGAAGGGTTTTCGACCTGACTTTGCGCCAAATAATGGTTTGGAAGGTTCTGTGTATTTGCAAGGGTCAGCCTTGATCTCATCAGCAAGAGTCGCAAATCCAAAATCTGGGAATACTCACCATCGCTAGTACCATTGTCGCCAGTGGGCGCTGCGACGCCTTCACTTGGGTCATCCTCATCGGCGACCTTGATGACTTTGGCTTTCCGTTTTGCAGCGAAACTCATGATGTGATTGTCTTTTTGTTTTTTATTCCTGGCGCATTTCAAGTTAAAAAGATGAAGTTTGGCGACGATACGCGCCTGAGGATGGATTAAAGTGACGTGCATTTGTTGGCTCGGGATCTTATCTCCACGTGACGTCGAATTTCCGTTTAGCTGTGAAATGTAATGTTCGTAGCTCCAGGCCGCGATCGCGTCGCATGAAACAGCATCCAAGCTATTCTACATTTATTGCTCAAGATGGCGCCCGCGCAACCTGAGCTTAAGAAGGTCCGTCTCAATGTCTTCTGTGTCGCATAGCTATCAGATTCTCCCCAGACTTCTAGACAGCTTTAAGCCTTGCGACCTGCTGTTTCTGATCAATAACTAACTTTTCTACAGTACCTCGACAAGAGACTGTTCGTTCAGTTGAACGGCAGCCGAAAGGTCATTGGCGTCCTCCGCGGTTACGATGTATGAAAATCCCTTGCGACTCAAACAGGACGAAGCTAACAATACTAGGTCTTCCTGAATATCGTTCTCGACGAGGCGGTGGAGGAGAAGGACAACGGCGAGAAGGTCAGAATCGGCATGGTTGTACGTTATCCCACCCTCCCACTATTCCACTCCGAAGTGGTCCTTACTAACATGTTCACAGGTAATCCGCGGCAACTCAGTGGTGATGCTCGAAGCGTTGGAACGAATCGGCGGAGACGACCGACGAGGAGATCGGTAAACACCCCCTGACGGCAGTGGAGGCATGGGAAGAGATGATGGATATTATGTGATCTTTATTGGCGTTAAGGTCGAAAATTGAGACACGTTCTTGCGAAAACTTTGCTTGGGAACACGTCTTTAATAGACAAACAAGAGAGGACCCCATCGACTGTTATACTGTGCCCATCTTTATTCCTTCTTCTCCCAGGCTTTTTCGTCGTAAAAGTCCATCAACTGGCCATCGTACGCCTTTTGCCAACCCTTGATACCCCCGGTCAGAATCTCAGCCTTGATGTCGGTCTCACCAACCTCGTCGAGATAGTCCTGCATCCACCTAGCGCATCGTGGACCCCGGCCATTGGAGCTCCCTGGAGTATTATGAGTGATGGGTTGGAGCAGCCTCCTGGGACAATAAAGTACTTACCGCAATAAAGGATGATTCTCTTGATACCTGCCTGTTTAACAAGCTGATAGACCTGAGGACGGGTCTGGTAGAATGTGTGAGCTGGGAGGTTGATCGACGTCGAAATAGTGCCGCCCTCCCAGTCAGTCCTTCGAACATCGACCAAGAGAAAATCTCTCTTGGCGTTTTTTCCAAGAGCCGCATTCACGTCGATCAGCTTGGAAATGATGGAAGGGTCGGTTCGGGGGCACTCGGCCTTTGGCTCAGGAAAAGCCTCCCACCATTCCTGTTGCGGGGTGTCTTGCGGGGTGTCGTCTCCCATGATGTAGGCCTTGTAGTTGTATTGTAAAAGCAAGTTGTGAGACAAGGTCTGGTAATGTTAGATCTAAGATGTTTTAAGGTAATTTGGAGAATAACTGCTCACATCATCAAGTTGAGAGATGCATGGGGAGGTTAATGATGACGATGTATATAGTGTAGTCCCGGAACCTTTGTCCCGAGCCACGATTTAACAGGACGACCCAGGTAGTCACTTCTGATCCATCAACAATGTTTCATGAGAGATTCTTATCTTGAACAATTGTGAATATATAGGCTAGTTTGAAACATGGACATCGTCTTCCTGTTTTTGAAGCGGAACCCGTTTTGTATTGATTTATACACAAACAAAACTACCTAAACACTTTGAGGCTTTGAACTCATGATGCATGTCTGTATCAGACTATTTCTCTTTCATTAATTCACAAGGCCCTTGCCTCCAGAACGTCTGTTCTCATGATAACCCTGTATTCTATGTGGTATGGTATATAAGAACGCATTGACCGAAAAACAAGAAAAATAACATATCAATCATATAGGTCAATCTGAGCGGAAACGCCAAACCTGAAAATATTCTGTAAATACAAAGGCAGGTAAACAAACCTATACAACCATTCTTAAAGACTCCAAGGAGCGACACCTAGGAGCTCCAGCGCATTCTCAAATACCTGTCTCGCATTCTCGTAGAGTGCAAGTCTTGCTTCACTCGCAGATTCTTGATCGGCCCAATCTTTCTCATCGTCATCATCGAGTGTGACCATTAATTGATCAACCAGGCGCAGCAGGTAACCAACTATAAACGATGGCTCGAGTGATTTGAAAGACCCATGGGCTGCATCTGGGTATTGCAGCAGTATACGCAATAGTTCGGCATAGTCCTCTGATTCCAACGATGCATAGTCTAGGGTTGCGTAGTCGAAGTTGGTGGGCTCCGTACCCAATTTCTTCAAGAGCCTGGCGTAGCAGTTTTGAATGGCTGCCCCTGTTTCGCCTTCAAGAGGTGCCATCTTTTTTGCGTCACTTGTATAAGACGTGTTGCGCTTGTGGTAATGATCCTGGACAAACAGGCCAGCAAGACCAAGTATATCGACTGACCTCTCCGAGTTATCAACATGAGAGGCTTCCTCCTCTTCCTCTTCAAGATGAGCCTGTACCATGGACCGACAACCGTCGAGGTAGTCACTTAACAGCTCTGCACCCTTTAACTCCTCTGGAAGACCATTCATCTTGGCAAAAGATGTGTGCTGGATGCGGTCGGCAAGATCCTGACGACCCATGAGCTTCAGTGTCTTGATGACTCGGTTGAAATGCATCTCTTGCTCCATCGCAGCGACGTAGATCATTTTGTCGAAAGAATGTGCCTTGAAACGATCGAGCACTGCAGCAACGTCGCGCAACAGATATGAGGTAGTTCCATTTCTGTATCGCAATACCGCGATGGATAATCCCTTTGCTTCGTGCTTCGAAAAGTCGATTTGCCAAGAATCATCGTGCTCTTCATAAACCCCCTTCTCTTTCAAAGCTTGCTCCACCTCAGCAATAGACTCGGAAGTAACCTGCGATTCTCCAGAGTATTCATCAAACATAACTCCGAGTCTTGCGTATGAGTCTGTCAAATCTTTGACGGTAGCATCTCTAAAGCGTTGCCACAATGCAATGGCCTCTGGGTCCTTGTCTTCCATCTTCTTGAAGAAATCATCACGCTCGGCATACAGGCCTTGCGATTCAATCTCCGAGGTGTCTTGGTCATTCGCTTTCATGGCTTTACATTTGTCCACTTCGGGCTTAAACAACTCTTCGATTTTGTGCTTCACTTGGAGGAGATGACGAAGAGGCTGGTTCGCAAACTCGTCTTCGGATCCAAACCGCTGCCAGCCTGCAGCAAGGAGACCAATTTGCTTACCCCAATCTCCCAAGTAGTTCATTCTAATAACATCCCAGCCCATACTGGCATGGATGTTTGCCACATAGGTGCCTAAAAGCGTGCTGCGCAAGTGTGATACTTGGAACTCGCTCGCCATGTTGGGGGATGAGTACTCCACGATGACTTTTTTCTTTTGCCCGTCAGGCACAGTTGGATCTTTAAGTCCTAGAGACGTATCATAACCGTATGAGACGTTTCTATCACTAATATACGACAGCAGAAGTCGAGACAGCGTATTTGGCGAGAAGAAGACCTGAAGACGGATACCGTCCCGGATGGGACATCCAAAAGGAGGTATTCTTGGTAACTAATTGTAAGCCATGTCAGTATCTCCCAATTCGTTCGTATTTACTTTGATGCATTCACACCTTTTGGAGAAGATCCTTGGCGAGGTCTTCGCTATTAACGTCCTTGAGTCTCAGTCTTGGGGCCACGACCACAAGGTCCCCCATTCCTGTAACGTTGGATGTTTGGATAGCATCGTAGGCAATAAGCCTATCGCAATTTGTGAGTTTCTGTATCGTTTCGGCTAGGTAAACCCGGAATATGTCCTGCGGGTTGTGCACAATGTCTGCACCTGGGTATTCCGGGATAGGTGTGTCTAGTCCTGCCTTTCCTAGAAGGTTCTCGATCCCACTAACAGAACAAGTTGTCACTGCCATAGCCACGATGTGTGCTGTAATAGTGTTGAGAGAAGAGGGAAGTGACTCAGATGGTGATTTTTGGGGTTTGCCTTTTAAAGGAGCCAGCTGAGCTATAAGGCAAGAGTAACCAACATCATGCGAATCATGAGCTTAGGAGTAGTCGGGCATCAAAGCATCTGACTCTTCAAAGCCGACTTCATGATTTGCTCATAGTTCCTCATGCTATAATAATGCGAGGTGAGCTGTCACCCCTCCAAGCTGTCCCTCAAACGGGGCTGTCGGCGAGCAATTGGCTGTAGCTCACTAACAGAGAAGAAGATGGTGTATGGCACGACCCCGCGATAGTTTCAGGCTACATTTGATAATCCTTCTTGGTTATCCCATTGACGTCGCAAAACGTGTCATATATCGCATATGATCATCTTCACGGTAACGACCAAATCCCAGAGACTCGGTCGGTCAAAAGGTTCCAATGCATGTGAAGAATAACACGAAGAAGCTAGAGAAGGCAACCAAGTGTGATTGATTGGTCTTGTGTATGATTTATATTTTGAGGCCTGCAAGCAACCATCACAACCCTTGGCAGAGTCCCAAATCGCTTCCTTCAGGTAGACGCCTTTCTTCAACGATGGTATGACCGCATTCGGCGAACGTCAAATGATAACAACCTACAGTGTTAATCCGAAAGTCAAACTCGCTCTGTCTGGGTACAAATTTGCAATCCTTACTTCTTGAGTGCTTCCTTCAGTTCTCATGTTCAAATTTCGCAGAGCCTGAAACGTGCATGTTGCATTTGACTGTGTAAGCACTTTCCTCGGCCTATCCTTAATGGCCTCTCCTTGAACAACCTGCAAAGCATAGGTAGGAAAGCCCATTGTGATTCGTAAATCCAGACTATTGTGTTATATCAGCTGTCAATAGAAAGTTTGATAGAAAGGCATTCGAACAACAATATGATTCAGATTGAACCAGATATACTAGACTCACAATGACTCTCATATAGGAAGTCCTGGATTCTCTCTTCTCAAACGCTCCTTCAAGATTCCGTATAGACCCTCAAGCCTCGAATGATACCATGTCCAATACAAACCGTTCATCAACAAACCAACAATCGGACTCCTCCGCAGACCCAGCCTCGCCATCCTTAGAGTACCGTTAAGCTTTGCCACAAGCGCCTTGCCGTGAATGGTAACATATCTTCGTAGCATATACAATATGACTGCGATACATATGACGATAAAAGATGCCACCAGAAAGAGATATCCGGGCCAGGATGCTTCATCACCTTTCTGTGGTTTGCCACTGTAAACTTGAGCAATCAGGGACAGTATGGCGAAGGCCTGTGTCATGTTAGCATTGCGTTTGTTCAAGGGCAGGAGAGGCGTAATTACAACTGCTGCAACTGCGACCTCCTTGGCTCTTTCATCCCTGCTTTCCTGTTCATCTGCACGATCGAGCTTCCTCTGGGATAGAACATCAGTATCACGGATCGCAAAGTTAGAACCGGGGCAAAAAGTATACTTCACGTCTGAGTTCCTTAAATGATCTTTTTGTCTCCTCAAGCTTGTCTCCAACATCTCTTAGCTCTTTAAGAGTCCCCTCGATTGCGCGTAAAGCCTTTAAAGCTTTAACGTCGTTTCGTAGGCTCTGCCAGAGCTGCCCTTGAGGCACGCCGGCTGAGCTCAGTTGGACATCATTCGCCAGGAAGTTCTCGGCCTCTTCGACGTTCTTCGCATTGTAAAATATCACCTTGCTCAATAGTTCAGGAAACCTTTTCCAGTCGTGTTTGTTCGAGGGGTTGAGGTTCCTGCTGGGGCCGACTCTGGTGCTGGGTGTCTATGAAGAGGTCAGCTAGTCGTCACATGTTACTTGAATGTAAAAGATCCTAAGCGATGCAAAGTCTGTTATAGTATGGTTTGCACATACATAGGAGTCCAGGCTGTGTTTGAACACATCATGTATGCGTGCGTGGTGTCCGTGGATTTTGTCAAGCTGTATCGACAAAGCAACAAGAGAGTACTGTCTTGGACGCCACTGGGTCGCTGTATCTTTCACCTCAACCTCAACTATAATTGGGTCAACAAATCCTTCGGAGCTCTCGAGTTCTTCTCCCTCCTCCAGTAGTCGAGGTTCACTTTCATAGAAGTCATCATCAAAGCAATACGCCGTCCAATGCTCCTCAGTCACACCAGTCGCGGCGAACGAATACACTCCCTCGTGTAGTACTAGTTTCCCTTCTAGTGTTGAGTCTTCGGAGTGACCTAGAATTGGACGTAGTTCCTGTATATTCAAAGAATCCAAAAGGTAGCGTGCGCGGAACTTGAGTTTCGGGTCGTGAAGCGTACGTTTATCCTGTCTTGCACTGAGACCAATCGCATAAAATGGCAGAGTGAGGCTGATAACGTAGCTTGTGTTCCAGAAGTCCTGGGTAGAGAAGTATCTTGTCAGTGGTTTGAATGGCGCTGTGAAGTTTCTGTCCTTTCTGGCTTACAGAGACTTTTAATTTGATGCTTGGAGTCGGACTTGTTGTAATGTAGTTTGCAAAAAGTTCATGAAGAGCAGGGGCTTGGAATTGGTTTGCTGTCTTCAAGATTGCCATTGCGCTCGTCCCATCCGGGTTACTAACAAGTCTTTCAGAGCATCAGTAAAAGTTAGATATAACGTCTATACAGTAGCAACTCACAGATGCCGGATGGGGCCAATCATTTCTCCTGATGGGCCCTCACGAAACCGCTGCAGGAAGTTAGTTACAATGATACTCAGTGAAAGGAAGCTTATACGCACTTCGTTTTGTAAGACCTGGTAAAATTCCAGGCGGCCTAGTACATTCTCGTACAAGGGAGTCCCGGGTACGGCGTCCCTGAGAAGCCAGTAGTTCCGATCCGATATCCAGGCTTTGGGCTCGTCCACATTTGATAGTTGATGGCCTCGAATTGAACTCGGGTCAGATCCAAGAAGAACCGCCTCAGCACCCTGGCAGAACGCTTCAACACATAATGTTTCGTGTTCTCCACGAGTTGACGGATGTCTATCCATCACAAACGAGATCTCTGCACATTCATAGCCATTCCTCTCTCTCAGCATCTCTTTGAAGGGCTTATTGTGCTCTGAAGCTGAATACTTGACCATCTTGTATTGCTTCTTCCATTCATCTTGTCCAGTCCATATGACTGAAGTAGCTGTGGCTACCCAGTCAAAGTACCTGGATGTGACTCGAGAAGTACCATTGTGTACTGGTAGAGTTGGAGGAGGCGCTGTGTTTCTTCTTATAAACGGCATGGCTCAATATGTGCTCCAGCCTTTTGTCTGTCTTCACACTGTAGGTAGTTAGGTCAGTCAGTTCTGTCCTTGATTGGAGGTTGGCCCAGTTTGCTTCACCGGGAAAGCACAAGGCAGATTCCTTCTCAACAGTGGAAGTAACGATCTTATGGAGCATTTTACTGCAATAGGAATCTGACAAACATATTTCCCCGTCTCTCCTTCCTCCTCACACCCTTCCTCCGTGACAATCCCAACCAATGATTTACCTACAGGCAGAAGGAGGCCCAGATCGGATGCTGTGTCAGTCTCGAATTCAACGTTTTCGGGCGACCAAGATCCTCTTTGAAGACTGAACTACTTGTGAGAGCGAGTGTTGATTCGTCGAGTATCACAGTTCGGACAGCGTGGATTGCAGCAATTAGGACACGGGTCAACAGAGACCTTCATCCCTCCATAACCACACACGCACTATTGAACTGTCAGAAAGGATCCTTATATATAAGTAGCCAGAAGGCGCGCGCTTATGCGTCAAGGGACTCATGACGGTTGCCTGAGTATAAGACCAATTGTCAAATGTGCACATTCCCCCCTTCTCCCCATCGGGTTCACTTACACAAATCCATACCCATACAACTTTCCTTCGAGGGGCTATTTCGACGATTGGGTATCGACAACAGATGGGGGGCGCAGTCACTTTCAGTCCCGTCAGCTGTTTATTTTATCGAGCAACCAGAAGAAAAAGGCAAAAGGCATACAGCTGGTACTAGAAGGCCTCAATAAAAACTGATAGGTGTGATCAAAAATACCATTGGAATTTCCTGCATTTTTTTGATCTGATCTTCTCTCAACGCGAGTCTCGTCTCCTGCCTTCTGGGCTTCTGGTCAGCCTCAATAGTATCCCCTTCACCGTAGGGTGGCCTGATGATTGTAGCGAAGTCAATCTTGGCAGCCGCACCTGCAATTGAGCCATGGATGCTCTCATTGTCGCTTTTTCTTCTCTTTTTCGTTATTTTTGTATATTTCTTTGGTGTGGTTCGCCTAAAGGCAAATCCCTAAGATGGATGGAAGAGCAAACAAGGCGTCCGTCATTATATTTCTTACTATCTGGATTCTGGTGTCTGGACAGGTATAAACAGGGGGCGACCGGTCGGTGTGTACAGAGTACTGCATCAACCATACCTCTTGTGGACAGTTTCCTGGTCGCATTCTCTCAGATTGCCAGCTAGGCTGGGTGGGCGGTGAGCCAGAGAAGTGAAATTTTACTAGATGGAGAATTTTTCTAAGTTCTAAGTTCGTTGAGAAGGGTCAAAAGGCTCGCACACCTGATAAAACTCTTTATACACCGAGTGTTGCCATGTATGTAGGCTAAGTCACAACTCGGTATTGAAGTCTATTTGCACATGAAAGATAAATTGTGACAAATTTCTAGATCACAATATTTCAATGGTAATACATCTCTTCTGTGAAACATGAGGCTTAACAACCCTACTCCTTACACATCTGTGAATGTCTTTCTTTAGGCCACATGCATGTTGGTAGTATGGCTAGCAAGAGCTTACTACGACGCATCATGTGTGTCTTTCAGCATTTGAAACAATCCATCTTGATTAATAATAAGTCTATGTTTGATCGAGGCCAAGTAGTGGACGTTAAGCCATGACGTGCAAGTGTCACAGCGGTCAACTAGCTGCATATGGTCAGCCAAAGCATTTTCTTTCAACCCTATGGTGGCTTATGTAGTTGGTCCTATTTCGGTATTCGAGAATTCAACAACAGTTATCGCGGCTAGATATGATCTCGTATATTAACGGGAAAATGCATTGGAAAACCCCGAGGTCGACGAGATGTTCACTACTCGTTATTACTCATGGAGTTCATGACGGCTACCCAGTCCAGGTAGCCATCAAACCATATGGAAGGGTCAACCCCCAGTAGCATATCAGGATTCAAAGGCATCTCGTTCCAATCGGGCATCCCGAACTCGTCCATCTGTATCTCGTTGCCCGGCTGTGCTGTGCCAGCTGCAGTAGCCCTCCCGGTTTCGCTCGTACGCCGATCCTCCATTTCGGTGTCTCGGATATCGTCATCGTGGATCTTTAGCGTCGCTGTTCCAGATGCAACTATCTCAACCCACCTCTCCAGCTTTGCTCGTGTGATCCTGACCTTGATGGCACTCATACTCCAGAGGTTGTGGTCTGATGTACCAGGTTCGGCTGAGGACGCCTGAACAGATGCATTGGCTTCCTCAAACTTGGAGTATATGCCTGACAGTATCCCCGTGACGTCCAAGTGAAGTCCTGGTTGGGTTTGAATCTGTGATCGCAAGGCAGCCACTGCAGCTGGTAGTCTTGGGTCTGTGCCCTCTCGGAGAAAGATAGGACTGGCTGCTTGAGAATGGTTCTCACACATACTAGGCGTTGTGGCCGAGGGCGTAGCATGTGCTGGGCTCACGCTCGTTGAGTGCTCCGAGTCTGCTTTGTACAATTCCACATTCGGGTTTTGTGCGCTGGTATCCTCAGGCATTGGCATGGGGGGTCTCGTCAAAGGGATCTGCGCTGTGAACTTTGTCCACCGGCCAAGCATGGTCATTCCGTAAATCAGTTGGGCAGCTATCGGAGTGGTCTGGCTGTGGTATTCAGAGATTGGTATTGATTGCCAATGATCAAAGAATTGCTTCAAAGCGTTTCGTGACTGGTAGAAGATGTCGAGTGCCGAGGCGGCCCCTAATGTAGGGGTTGTCAAAGACTCTGACATTGAGATTATTCGAGAAGTATCAAGTAAAGGGGGCTCGTATAGGCGGAGCACTAATGCATTTAAAAACAATTTTATCGCATCTGAAGAAACAAAATTAGTGATCTCAGGCAGGAAAGTCAGCTCGTAGAATACTTACTGTCATTTTGCAGCTCAAGGGATAGCCCGTTCCGTATCTTGTCGAGCTCGGTTTGAAACGCGGAAACATAGGCCGATGTTGGTGCTGTTGGAAACCCAAAAACTTCCTCTGCAGGTTCGTCGGGGGCATTGAGTTGCGAGATGCGCTCGGCCAAGTGCTGTATGCGAACGAGTGCTATGAGTCGTACATCTGTCTCGTATTCCCTCTCTTTTTCGAGCACAGATAGACACCTTTGGGTATATTTTGTATAACGCATCGACTCTATCCGTTGGAAACCGACTGCCATCCTAGAAACAAGTCAGCTTCACAGAGTCAGTAGGTGAAAAGATTTGCTACACACGAGGATGCTAAGTACCACACTCCTAAGAGCGCCCTCCTCTCCTCGTTTGTCCGTGCTTTAGGCTGGAATGGTATTACAACCATCAAGCTAGTCCGTTCGTGAACCGTCGGACTTCGATTCAAACCCAGCTCGCCGACGAGTGTAGTGGCCAGAGCAATCAGGTTATTAAGTTGAGCATGCATGAAGCAGTGATACTGATACCACGTAACTATAACAATGATACCTAGCAAAAGGTCTAGTGATCGCTCGGATCGGATGAGCATGTGATCTGCGACATGCTTCATCAGATGGTACATTTGAGCTCTCATCGATCGCAGACTGCGGTTTGATGTGACCATCCGGATAGAGGCCATGAGAAAGGGTCTCATTTCTCCGAGTTTGGCCGCTGTAACACCATTAGGTATAATGACAAAGGGGTTCAAAGCCTGGAACTCCTTTCGATAGAGGTTGAGAAGCTCCTGGTCTGAACCTGGTGGAGGAGGAACTTCTCCACTGATTTGTCTGCAGATACATTGCGGCGGTGCGTAAGAGTTGTAGGTATCAGGAATCGGCCACCCTTGGGTATTGGGTGTGAAGGAAGGTTCACTCTCCTTTGACGAAGGCTTCTGTTGATCAGTAACATGAGGGTCTACCTCAGTTGGGATGCAGGTAGTATCGGTTGCTAGGTCGGCATTAGTCAACCCGCCTGCTTTGAGGAGATTGACCAGTCCATTGAGTCTCTCCTCTATTTGAGCAGTTCGACTACACGAATTGTGTTAGTGAGCAACGAAACGTGATGTGATACATCATGAGATATCCACAAGACTGGTACTAAGTGTTTGATTGGGATAGCTTACGAGGGTTTAACTGTTCGCTTTTTCCGGGGCCGATGGACCTGCTCAGTACAATTCTTAACTAGTCTTTCGCATCTATGCAATGCATTGTGTCAGTCCCATTTATGCTACGGCCCCGGATAATTATGGAGAGCTTCCGGAAGAGCCCCGGTAGGCCCGGCAAATGGACCTCCGAATATTCGGCACTCTCGGAGTCTACCACAACGAGATCACATGCTGAATAGCTACAGAAAGGAAAGAGCAGAACCGGAAAGAATAACTTACCTATCGCATTTGGATCCAGGCGTATTGTTTGACCGTATGCATTTGGCTTTTGCTATAGAGCACTGCGCACAAGCAGCACCCCATTTAGCTGTCGTAGGCTTGGGTCTATGGCCATCAGCGCTCGACATCTTACTAGGTAGGTCCAGATAAGATCTGCGATTGCATTAACAAGCGTGCAGGAAAAAGAAAGACAGGTGGATCTGCAGAAAGAGAACAAGTCCGGGGGAGTTTTCGTAAATCTTATAAAAAGAGGCTCAGCTTGTTGAATAGGCAGGCAGGATAGACAGGTTAGTACGCAACTACCCTTTTATGAAACGACGTCAAATCAGGAGGAAGGCGCAAACAAGGGGCTGTGGAAAGTCCGTTCTAGGGTGGGTCGAGGGGTCGGGATGGATCGGACCTTTTGATGCTTTAACACCGTTCTCATTGATAAATCTGATAAATAGGTAGTTACGATGAAACCAATTCTATATACATAGTAGTGACGCTTAGTTGATGTTATTATATCGATTTATCTGGCATTGGAAATTGAACGATGTCGAACATTGTGAAGCACCACATGTCGGTTGAGTCACTGAATACAGTGAATAGCGACCAACAAACCTCCCGAAAGGAACGTCTCGTGTTTTCATCGAAAATGCCCCAATCGAAAAAAAGAAAAAAAAGAAATACCTACTCTGACAACTTCAGATAACTGCTGTAGGCCGTCATAGACTTATCAAGGGCGCATATGCATTCATTCACAAGACCAAAAAAGCGATGAACTGTCATCGCGGCACTGGAACGAAATACGCATAGGTTGAATGACTGCATGCTCTGCTACTCAGTGACTGCTCAGAAAAATTGAAACGCATTCTAACAAAAGAAGCCCCTTATCGAGGCACCTGATACAAGCTCCTAGCCTTTGTACGCCCGTATATCAAATACACCACATGATGATACATGCCGCCCTGGAGTCATTACGTTGTGAAAACTCCCTTGGTCGGCTTACACAACTCCAGAAGCCCGACAGTTCCCATAGTCCTTTGTGCTCTACATTCTTGTTCTACTTGGCCCTGGACACGCCAGCACCAATAACTCCTGGTAGCTTCTCCTCACCAACGCTGAATAGCATGCCAATGGCCAGGTAAAGGATGGTGACGAGGGAAATGGTGAAACCAGCAAAGAGCCAGAATTGAACGCTAATGTCCTGCTTAGAGCAAGCGCCTCCAGCCCAGTGAGTGACGCTACCGGCTTTGGACTTGGTGCTAAGGCAGTGGCAAGAGAAGCAAGAATCGTCGCCCTTACCATACCTGCTCTGACAGTTACCATGACCCGAGCAGTTACCAGTTCGCTTGTTGCACTCGGACTCGGACTTGAAGCACATGGATGCAGGAACTGAAGAGAACTTGGGGACCTCAGGGACGGATGAGGTCTCGGCGGCAGGCGCTTCCTGGACCTCCTCAATAGACGAGATAACGGTCTCAGCCTGTCGGCGTCGAAGGTCCTGGTCCTCGCGGTCGGCCACCAGGGGAAGGAAGACCAAGGTGGTGTGCAATTTGCCTGACTCGGCGAGCTTCTGAAGCTTGGGAAGCTCGTTCAGGAGGGTAGTGGGGTGATCACCGTCCTTATCCCAACGTTAGATAGGTAGCACAAACAGAAAAGAGTAATGGGTCCAAGTACCTGTGATCTGCTATATGATGCAAGAGCTGCTTTACCGCGGAAACAGTTATCGTCCATGGCGACAATCTGGCTCAGGGGACATTCCGGCAGCTTGGCGATAACGCTCTGGAAGATTTCGGGATGCTCTCCATCCTCCTTGCTTGGGTCTAAATTGAAGTCGGGCTTCGTGTTGAAGAGCCAGCCAAAGAACGATTCATATTCGAACGTAGGCATTCCATCAATGTTGATAACCAGCTGGCGCGGCGTCGCGGTCGTGTCATCGGAAAACAGTGGCGCAGGAGTTTTACCATATTTATTCATTAAAGAAATGATTCTCTCCTCATCATCGGAGTCGGTGAAATCGCGGAATGAAGGTCCCTCTCCTTCGGGGGCGAGACGCTGGTGGAGGATGAGGCGTGCTTCGCTCGGGGTGAGACTCGTCGTAGGCTCGATATGGTGGGATCCTCGTAGGATGTAAACTTTGGCGAGGTCGGTAGTGGCCTGTTGAGAGGCAGCAGCAAAGCCTGCGAGGGCCGCACTGAGCCCAATGGTGAGCTTCATTTTGATGTAGATTGATGAAGCTTGTTGTCTAGTCCAGCTGAGATAGCTTGAACGTCGCAAGCTTGATACGCAACGCGAAGGGGATGATGCACGTGTCGGGTTGCGGCCTGGAGTTGTTCCGTCATACAGTGCATTGAGTTTCAATGTCTCAGCGCGCAGAGACAGCAGAACACTTAAAGTCAATATTTGAAATACAAATATTCACATAAACAACTTAACTTAGCCGGCCTCATATGAATTTAATTTTTTTTTAATACCGTCATCTGCCTGACTTGGGTTTGCTGTCAGATCCATGATGCGCAAGCATAGCGTAGCACAGTGCTTTTATGACGCACACGGCTCAGTATAGCACAACGTGGGCTTCTAGGCTCTATAACCGCGGGACAGTGACTCTACTCCATCATAACGACGACTGTTTTCGCCATTACTAGAATGTCTATTACTTGCTGAAGAATACTCGCGCCGCGATAGATTTCGCATCCCTTTCTTTTCACAAGAACTATCTCTGTCCTCCCAGTTCTTTCGCCTCATGGCAAATATAGAGGCGACATGTTAGCTCGACAAGTTGTTCTGCGACGAGCAGCTCTCTCCCCGTGCAGACCCTCGACTCAACGAATACTCACTTGCCAAATCCGACCTCTCGACCGACGGATATCCTTTCTACCATGGCGTCAAAAGAAGCCTGATCTACAAAGCTACCCGGTCTACTTTGCCAACCCGAATCCAACCAGTCACAATCAACTCGGTCCTTCTGTGAGCCCAGTTGAGAAGAAGAAGCTCTTGGGAAATATCAAATGGCGGTTCCGCCATGATCGATTTCGGTATGTTCTCAGAATACACGCAGTATGGCTGTTGCAAATCTAATTCTGACATCCCACTAAGTCGCTGGGCTTCTACGATTATTGTACTTTACATCTGCTGGCAAATCTTCTGCACTGTGGTGTTCGATCCTCTATTCGATTGGGCTGATGCCGAATGGGAAGCTTTGTCTGATAAGGAAAAGGAAGAAGCGGAGGCCAACCACGATCCGGACGAGCCATTGCTGTTTCTTCCCTTTCCGTTCACGACAGAGGAAGTAAAGCAACCTCCGTACCGAGGTTCGGATCCGGAATGGCAAACGTTTGTCAAGATTAGCCAGGACAAAAAGCTCCTACAGGAGATTAAGAGTGAGTCACATAGAGACATGAAGTATACTCGATCTAACAGAGGTATAGATGGTTTGGCAAACGAAATCAAGCGTGGTGTTGAGAGAAATCCTGCCTTTAACAAACTCCTTGGAGGGGAAGTGGCTGTAAGGAAATTCTGGCTAGACATAATATTCCCACCCGCCCCTCCACCAATGCATTACGTCTCTGGGTAAGCGACGAATCTATCCACAGTGGGCCTCTCTTTATACTAACCATGTAGAATTATGATTGACGAAGAGGGCATTTTTTGGGGGGACCGACCCATCGATTCTCTGGCTGCCAACTTTCTTGCTAAAGCTCTCTACCCCAAGGCCCTTGCAATGGGTTGCTGGACATTTATTAGCTTTCTGACCAAACAGGTGGCACAAGATGTTGCGAAAAGCATCGGTCTAAGTGAGCCTGATCCTCCTGAATCGGCTTGGCAGCATGTGCCGGTGAATAGCCTTCCTGGCACGATGCCACAGCAAACTTCAAGGGTGGTGGTCAAGCATGACGCCAAAGCGCATCCTGCACACCTACCTCCTGGCTTCAATGAAATCCTCAGCGCTGCATTTGGCCCTGATGCAAAGCTCGATCCCAGGCTCCAAGCTGCCAGCCTGGCTGGCGCATTCGCATTTCTGCGATATTGGAAACCCACAAAGGCTGTGCCTTCGAGGGGGTGCATCAAGGTCGACGGTATTGTCGAGCTAAAAGGAAAGACTGCTGTCATGGCCGTCCTAGTTGCGGGCTACTACGATCCCAAAACGCGCCAGTATGTTGCTGTTCAGACGCGACTCAAACACTTGATGCAGTTGAGACAGCGACCTGCGCCTGGCTAGGCTAGGTTTACATAATTATGCAAGCAAAACAGCGAATATTTAGGCATGGCTATGCGCGGCGCTTGGGGTGGGGTTTGACTTGAGATACCACAGGAGTCTGGAATATCAATATTTGATATTGAGTCGCTTCAACTACACAACGTAACTAGTACTATATAGTGAAGCAGCAAGAACATTAAATACGCCCTCTGACCTTATATCCTTAGGCCTGTTCCACAAATGAAACAAAAATATGTATCCATGTACCCGCAACACCAATGCCATTCATCCCGTACCCTACTCGTAAAAAGGTATCACCGAAAACCTCCTCCATGTACATTCCACAACCAACCCATATACATAGGGAGCATAGGCATAGGAAGAGGGGGCGGTCCCATAACCATACTTGTATTTATCATGATTCTGCCATTTTCCGGCTGACGCACGTGAGACATCTAATTCCGCAGCACGTTGACGGTGATGGTGAACACTTCAAGCTCAACCTCGGGACCCTCTGGCACACGCTCATCTCGGGGAATTGCGGCAATGAGATGCGTTTCGATTACATTGATTCCATGATGCAGCATGGCCTCGAACGCGCGCTCGTTGGGTTGCTGGCCAGGAGCTTGAAGGTGAAGGGGTTTGAAAGGTTGCTTGTTTACTAATGTCCACAGGCTGTACTGTCTGTTGTGTAAATGGTTGGGTATTGCAGTAACGACAAGAATCCGTGTAAGATGAGAGGGCAGGTTGACTGTGGCGGCCTGGTCCATCTCCTTTGGGTTGGGCTTGACGGTCGCTAGTACAGGACTGTGTGACTGTAGGGCTGGATGAACTTGTATTTTCACACTTTCAATAAGTGCATCATCAAGACCTGAGTTCGTTAGTGACTGTTTTGGGGAAGTAGGTAGTAGACAATACCTTTACCAGGACGGCGAGGATGCTTCTGATCCATGTAGCCGTTAATTAAGGGGTTGGTTATTGGCTGAGGTGGTGCAACAGGGATGGGGGCAAAAATAGGGCCTGTTGCGGCTGTTGGAACTCCAGACGTAGCTTGACCAGCAGGGAGACTGTTCTGGGGTTGTGGTACGACGGCTGATGATGCGACAGGGCCAGCTTCTTCTGTTTTCGAGGCTGCTTGTGTGGATGGGCTTGGAGATGGGGCAGCAGAGACAGATGTACTTCTGGCCTTTTCTAGCTGAGCGTTAATAGCCTGAGCAGGCGTAGAAGTGCGCGTTGCGCCGTTAACACCAAGGCCGTTTGCCGCCTCTTTTTGTTGACCCGGCGCCGGTGAATCTGCGGAATCCCGCTGGCCTCCAACATGGATGGTAATTTTCTTGGGTCCCGGCGTAGGGGTGTCGCTGGTTCCGCCAACCTTGAGTTTAATCTTTGGTTGCGCGGGCTCTGGCACATCGGCTTGTGCCTGTTTAAGCTGCTCAGTAAAGAATTCCTATGAAGCCAATTAGGAGACGCCATCATGCATGATTTCAACAACGAACCTCAAGTTCCTGAGCGACAGCGTAAATTTCGCTTCCCTCTTCGTTGAAAAAGTAGGCATTAGTCCACAGGAGCTTCGCCTTCTCCTCAAAAGCAGCCCAGGACTTGAAATCGCTGATACCTGTGCTGCCACCTCGACCATGCATGCCCTTAACTGCCCTTTGCAGCTTCCTCAGCGACATGGGATCACTGATAACTTTGTAGTATTCCTTCAAGGAGCGAGGCGGCAGATTGATAAAAGCTTCGAAATAAGGCCCATCGTATCTAAGAAAATTAGCAACATCCAGACAACCGTTGTTCTCGTGCATACCCAGGGTCTTCGCGTCGTATAACTTCCTCGACAAGCTTTTCTTGTGCTTGCTGGAAGGACAGACCCTTGAAGGGCATATATTCATATTGGTGGTCGGGCTTTGCTGCAGGGGCTGCCGGCTTTGGAGTCTCCTTGCCTCTTGTTGATGCTCTTCTGGCTGGCGTACGGTCAGGTCCCCTCCGCTTGAGGGTAATCGTTGTTCGCCTGCGAGAGGTTGGCAGCTCTTCCTCCTCCTCGTCTTCATCATCTTCTTTTTCCTCTTCTTCAGGCTCATCCTCCTCGTCTTCCTCATCTTCTTCCTCGCCATTCTCTTCGATCTCGTCCTCGTCCTCGCCCTGATCATCCTCGGCACCATCTTCATCGGGGAATGGGGTAGGCAAAACTTGATAGCCACGAGCTTCGTAAGCTGGATTCGTCTTGGTCATGTAGTTGCTGAGAGCCTTTCTGATTCGTTCGGCATCTTCGAACTCCGGATCAGACCGAGAATAGAATTCCTTCGCGTTGCTGATCATGCGTTTAAAGTAACCCTCGAGCTCAGAAAGATTCTTGAATTCGCCACTATTCAGCTTGTTCTCAATCATCGATATTGAGATGGGCATGCGCGTGTTTTCGTAATAGTCGTCATTACCATCGCGGGGTGGTAGCTCTTCGAAATTGGTCGCGACAAGACGGCCACTATCGAATACGTCAGTGCAGTTGGGAAAATGGTCATGCCTATTTCCATACCTTTTGTCGGCAGTCTTGCGAAGGTGATCCAGAAAAGACAATCCATACGCCGTTGTGGATTCTGGGGTCTCGCCTTTTGAGAGATCGAAATCATTCTAGCCAGAGTCAGTAATCCGTGGTACGAATGTTAAACGGTTGAGTGTCGAGGCGGTTTAAATTGATTTATGCGACGCTTGCGCGCATACAATACACGAAGTTTGTGAGGGGCTAGACCTGGACTTGGACTTACAGTAAGTCTACGACGCTTAGAGCCTCTATCGTCGTTCTCAGCAGATGAAGGCCCATTGGCCTTGCGTTTACTGTCCATCGTGATTATAATGAATAGAGTCGCCTAATCGCGCGCATAAAAATGCCATGTACGGTACGCCCCCTAAAGACTTTGTCGATGCACAATGGGAAATCGCAAATCGTAGGCTCGAAGTCGTTGCGGCGGCGCTGAGGTGGATTTTGACGCGTGCTGGCTAGACCAATAATCGCGTCAAACAGGGTAGCTGCTTTGGAACAAGACCGTTGTTAAAGCGCAAAATTAAACAATGCACGGTTTAGGAGATCTCGTTAAGTAACTCCACGGAGAGCCACAGTGCTCTAGGTTATCGTGGGTCTATACAGTGCTTGCAAAAAGCTCCGATGCTGTCGTTTTTGAAGGTGGTGGTAAATGGGGCAGTCCTCTATTGCGAGCTGAGGTTTCGAGGTACATGTTGGAAGTACCCGTACTTTGAACCTCGTGTGTGCCTGAATAAGGCAACAAGGCAGAAACGTTGACTGTGATCAAACACGCAAGAAAACCAACAAATTGCTAAATTACTTATTACCATAATAAATGACAGGTATCTAAATTATTATGAATAGCGTTTGAACTTTTAACATCAATGGTTCGTTTTGCGCATGCATTCAGCCGTCCAAACATCCCATGACATCAATTAGAAACGATCGCTTGCGCTATAGTCGTTTAAAAGACTGTTATCATGACACAGCTCCAACAACACCAAACACATAGTAGAATAACAATGATGGATATTGTTCACACTTTATATGCATTAAGATAACATCTTACAATTAATATAGTGATCTGTACAGAAAACCAAAGGATGAATGCTCATTCAATAGAACGAGCTTCTCCCTTTGCGCCAGGAAAAACTCATGGCCATCATGAATACCAAGTCGCTATGAGGGGCAGCGCATGGAAAGCTAGACGCCGGGCCCAAATGGCGGTCGTGGGGCTGCTGAGCTCAAGCTCCTATTCTTCGACCCCACATTGACCTCATTGTCAAGATAGAGAGCTCAGTGACCGTTCTGCAACTTTGTCCTTGTCACCATAAGAATTCACAGTAATAGAAAGATGGCCGATACACCGAGTGACCCGCCTCCCGACTATGACAAGTCTACCACCAGTCAAGGCACTGCTCCGAGGCCATTGCGCAAAGGTCCTTTACCGCTAGACCTCCCTATTCTTAAGCACCTTAACTCAAAGCGAGTGATTCTCGCATCTGCGTCCCCTCGTCGGAAGGCATTGCTACAACAGGTATGTGAGAATTGTTATTTGGTCTCAGTATATGTTCTCACATTGTTCAGTTTGGTCTCGCAAACCTTGAGATCCTCCCATCTACCAAGCCTGAGAATCTTGATAAGGCCGTACTGGGACCATTCGAATATGTAGCTGCCACAGCTCATCAAAAATGCATGGACGTCTACACCACCGCCTTAGAAGTGCATTTGAAGTCTATTCCCGATCCTGATCTAGTTATCGCTGCAGACACAGTCATCGTTACCAAGGATGGCCGAATTCTCGAGAAGCCTCGAAGTGAAGCCGATCACATCCGCATGCTGAAGCACCTCCGCGATCAGCGAATGCACAAGGTTCTAACGGCGGTCACGGTCCTTGCCCCTAGAGATGACGCGAGGCACCCTGGTTACGAGATCGACAGCTACACAGAAGAGACCAAGGTGTACTTCCTGGGCGAGACTGAGGGTCTTCCTGATGACGTGATTGAAGCGTATGTCAAAACCCGAGAGGGCGCAGATAAGGCGGGCGGTTATGCTGTTCAGGGTATTGGTGGTATGCTGCTTGTCGAGAAGATTGAAGGTGCTGTAGACAATGTTGTGGGACTCCCTGTCAGAAAATGCCTGGCCATGGCCGAGAAAGTGATATTTAGACAGCAAGAAGAGGATTTTGAGGGCGAGGGATCAGAAGAGGAATGAAAAAGGGAAACATATAGCAACCGAGAATTCCTAGATTGAAAGTTTTCATGCAATTGAGCTCAAAAAGAATTCGACTACCAACTGATCTTGGTCGTAATCGCTTATGGTGGATGGTTTGTTGTCCAGGAAAAGCGATATTAAGAACAGGGCCGCAGCGAAAGTACGAACACGTCTTCAAAGGCTACTACGGTAAGTACTAAGGTAACTACTATGATAGGTACCTAGGTAATTATCTTTGGGGCTTGGACTTAGGTATTTAGGGTAAATAGACTTGAATTATTCGACTACGTAACTTGAACGGAGGGTACCTACATTACAACCGCCTGCTGATATGAAACTGCCTCATCGGTTTCTTTTTTCAACTCGAAAAAGGTCGTATTTCCTTCTATACCTAGATGGAACCACCTAGTATTAGATCTTAATCAATGGCAAGGTCTTCCCATGGTCAGATCTTACAATGTGGTACTCAGTAACAGGTGTAGAAACTCATATGATTGCGTTCTTCTCAGTACACCTTGTCTGCCGAACCTAAGCCCCGCCCCATGGAAGTACCTGCCTTGCTTACATATTTCTAGGCCCTGATCTGTATGAAGCATTGGTCCTGCCGTGATGTACGGGATGGTGTCATGGTTGAGTTTGATGCACCCCTAGTTTCCTTCCTCCGACATTAGCCAGGTCAGGGTCCTTCCCATAGTGCCTTTCACATGATAAATCTGGGGACAGCACCCCTGCATGTCATTTGGAACTCACATCAACGAACATCACCAGACCTAAACAATTTTGTACGAACAACCATTTCTTATTCTATATATACAAACCCACAATCATGTCTTCTCCCAACAATAAGTCACCTTCTGCTCTCAATCTCGATGCCGCCGGCGACGAGAAACCCCGGTTGACTGAAGAGGAAAAGAAGCAAAACCACATTGCATCAGGTAGGTGTTTACATACACATCTCAGCGGTTGCATGAACCTTCTCGCCTTGTACATATTCCTTCTGGACCCGTATGGCTAACAATCATCAATAGAACAAAAGCGCCGGCAAGCAATCCGTGAAGGCTTTGATCGTTTGACAGAGCTTGTGCCCGGCTTGGAAGGACAGGGGAGATCCGAGGGCCTCGTGCTCAAGCGTACAGTGGACTACATGCATGATCAGATTGCAGAGCGCCAAAGGTTGATCGCGCGAATTGAAGCCGCTGGCGGCCAGGTAGACGAGCAACACAAAAGGTAGGTGATCGTTTGATCACATTTACGATCAACGAGCCAGCTTACTGATCGTGTCTCTAGGGCGCTATACCAACAAGTTCAACAACTTTCAAACCTACAAAATCAGACAAGAAACTAGACTATTCACTCGAGGGGCCATTATCCTATTGCCGACGGTTCAGTGCCTCGAGTGTCGGCATTATCCAACATCACCAACCTTGGGCGTGGGGCGATGGCTCTCGATACCTAAGTTATTCAACCAGTGTCCTAGTGTAACTCCACCTGCAATATTGCAACGAGACGCGCAACTGAAGCTGCTTCCACTCATGGGAGAGCTGAGGGAGGAAGACTGGTGTAGATGATGATAATAATAATGCATTAATAAATAATTTTTTACACTTGTTGTTACATCCTAAAAATACGTGATAGCTGTCTAGGCGAATGTTTCTACCATGGTCTTCAACCTCTCTCGCAAGTCCTCTGGTGTTAGTCTCTCTTTACCCAGCGCAACCTGCTGGTTCTTCACGTCGTCTTCTCCAACAACAACAATCTGGCCATAGCCATTATTCCGGGCCTCCTTGATCTTAGCTCCCAGAGGTCGGGCGGTTGTATCCACGTCTACTGCCAATCCAGTTGGTCGGAAAGCATTGTCGTGGCTAGGTAGCGCGCCGCTCTCCAGCTGTTCATAAAACTGCTTGCTTTGGCCAACCAGGACATTGCGTACATGTTCAGCCCAATCTAAAACAGGAGCAGATGTGTTGACGGTCAGGACAATGGCTTGACGAGGGTTTAACCAGAAAGGCCATTTACCGTCGTATTTCTCGATCAAGAGTGCCATGAGACGCTCTACAGAGCCCAGAACAGCACGATGAACCATGACGGGACGCACGGGTCCGTACTCGGCTAGAAGGGTAGGATCCTCGGTTGTCTCACCCCTAGCCTCATACTCTGGCGCAGGTGCTTGATATTCGAGTTCGAATCGCTTAGGAAGTTGAAAGTCGAGCTGAATGGTGGCTGTTTGGTGGTCTTTTCCATCAGAATCCGTGAGAACAATATCAATTTTGGGACCATAGAAAGCACCATCTCCCTCCTTGACACCCCATTCCATGTCTGATGCGTCTAGTGCTCGCTTCAGAGCGCTCTCAGCCTGGTCCCATTCCACCTCAGTACCGATGAAGTGGTCCTTGGGCCGGGTGGAGAGGGCCAGACGGTAACTTGTGCCGAAACGAAGGACTGTATAAACGACCTTGACAAAATCCAGGGTCTTCTTGATTTCTTCCTCCACCTGGCTTGGTCGGCAAAAGATATGTCCATCGTCCTGGTGGAAACGTCGAACACGAGTAAGTCCACTCAATGCACCAGAAATCTCGTTACGGTGCAGAGGGCTAAAGTCGGCATAGCGAACGGGAAGATCTCGATAACTGTGTCGTTTTGAAGCGAATATGAGACAGTGGCCGGGACAGTTCATCGGTTTCAAGCCATAGTCGCCTTCTTCCTCTTCTTCTGGTTTCAAGTGTTCCTGGTGACCCCCACAGCACCCATCATGT
The DNA here is from genome assembly GCA_014899075.1 of Fusarium goolgardi. Lineage (NCBI taxonomy): Eukaryota > Fungi > Ascomycota > Sordariomycetes > Hypocreales > Nectriaceae > Fusarium > Fusarium goolgardi. Next base: position 49,129 of record JAAVUI010000279.1, read on the forward strand.
TGCGACGGCGGCAGTTCTGTGTTTCCCCTCACAGCATACATATCGTCCGCGTAGTTTTCCAAGTGACCTGACTTAGCCCATAGTGACTTTTTGTAAATGGTCGGCGTGATAACCTCCTCGAATCCATATCGCACGTATTGTTTTCGGAGGAAGTCGACAAGTCTATTAAAGATCCGCGCTCCATTCGGGAGGAATATGGGAGAGCCAGGGCTGTAAATGGAGCTGATGAAGAGTTCTTGCTGGAGGCCGAGCTTGCGGTGGTCGGGAGGTTCTCGCCTTTCGGTCTTTTGGGAGTAGAAGCGGCTATGAGAGAGACATTTCGGACATGTCCATTGTCTTCTGAGTGTGGTATTCAAAGCCACCCGGGCGGTTCTTGAGCGAATCATGACTCCTTCGACACGCAATGGTGCCAGGCAATAATTGGCATTCAATAATTTTTGCGGAAATATGACGATCTAAAATTCCAAACCCACCTGACAGACGTGAAATCGCTTGGAGGACGCCTGGCAGCTCGTTACTGCTTAAAGCTTAGCGGTCAGTCCGGGCCGCTGTGGAAGCTTAGCGGTCAGCTATCGCCTATCGGCAGCCAGCAGGGTAGTGGTTGACCTCTGGAGCCTGGTTACATGGCTTGTATCGTACATTCTGTATACAAGCTGTAGATAATGCGATATTAACTCGGGTAAGTAGTCAATCAACTCACCCCGGACACTTACAGAAGCTGTGAGATCCTTTCAATGTATACATCCGCTATTATTTATGTGGTAATTGACACTATGACATGGGTCTTTGTGTGACTTTGACCCCTCCTCTATCCTGCGCTAACAGCCTGAAAGAACCCCGCCATACAACAAACAGAGCAATTAGGTGAACATCCATCTTTACTAGCCAAATTTCACGACTCATCTTCATACCGTAACTTACACTTTGCACTTTACAGACAAGGACGCCCTCATACCTAGGCACGCATCGATTCCCCGAGCCTTGCCTTGCGCGTTTGACCCCTCAGAACGACTCTACCGTTCTCGCGGACATAAGCCGTCGACAGGTCACAACATGAGCTTCGCTATCGAAGTCGGGGGCGATGCGAACCCGCTATCCTTACAATCACTATATCAGACACTGCAATCTGCCACTTCAACCGACTATGCGCAGCGTCAGACGGCAGGCCAACAATTAACATCATGGGAGCTTCAACCGGGTTACTACTCCTCGTTGCAGGTTGGTCTAGCAGCAATCACAAGCAGGACTTGTTATATATACTTACAGACACTAACCAACTATCAGGCGGTTTATCTCGACAAATCACTTGCTTACGAAGTCCGATTCCTTGCGATTATTCAACTCAAGAATGGCATCGATCGATATTGGCGGTTATTTAACCAGGTAAAGAACAGTATAAAGCCGGACGAGAAGAGCTTGATACGCTCGCGATTGTTCCAAGGTTCCATCGAAGAGGAACACTCAAACCTTGCTCTACACAATGCGTTAGTGGTGGCGAAGATCGTTAGAATCGACTATCCTGGAGAATGGCCGGATGCAATGGGAAACATTATCGAAATCCTTCGTTCGAGTCGAAATGGCAACCAAAGACACCTGCACGGCATTCTCGAGATCCTACTTCGGGTTGTAAAGGAGCTGGGAACGGCACGAATGAGGAAGAACCAGACCGCCCTGCAATCTATCACCCCCGAGATCGTCCATGTTCTGGCAGAAGTTTACTCAGAAAAGTCCCAGGCATGGATGGGTTTCCTCACCGGCGGCCCGGGAGGTGAGGAAGAAGTTAAACTGGCTATGTTCAACAGCTTGCTTGCCCTTAGAGTACTGCGCCGACTCGTCATCATGGGTTACGAGCGGCCCCATAGCGATAATACTGTCGAACAGTTCTGGACTCTGTCGCAAACCCAGTTCGGACAGCTTCTCGGGTTTGTCAGTCATGACTCCACAGTTCCCACGAACTATCAAGATGTTGCTGGCAAGCATTTGCTTCAGTTTACTAAGCTTCATATTGATATGGCGGAGCAGCATGCCGCCAGCTTTGTGTTCCTCCCCAACTCTCTGCCACTGGTGCAATCATATTGGGAACTCGTTGCAAAGTTTGCGGAGGTTTTTGACAAGTCTGGCGGTATCCGACAAGGTCAGTCAGAAGCCGGATCTGCAAAGTCCAAGGTCGAGGGCCCTGTGCTGGAGCGGTTGGCCCTCAAAGGTCTTTTGCTTCTCAGATCATGCGTCCGAATAGCCTTCCAATCTGTCCAAACATTTAGATGGAGAAGCCCAGAAACCAAGGCTGAGCAAGAAAAAGCGAAGACACTTGTCAAGTCGGAGCTTCTGAAGCCTGACCTTGTCATACAGATCGTCAACTCGATCATTACTCATCTTTTCGTTTTCCGTAAGTCGGATCTCGAAGGCTGGGAGGAGGATCCAGAGGAATGGGAACAACAGGAACAGAGCGAAGGCAATGCTTATGAGTGGGAAGTACGGCCATGTGCTGAAAAGTTGTTCCTTGACCTTCTCACAAACTACAAAGACTTGCTAGTCCCGCCACTACTGTCATACTTCCAGACGGCACAGGATCCCCAAGCTGACATTGCTACTAAAGAGGCCGTATATACCGCAATGGGCCTTGCGGCTGCTCATGTTCATCATGTTTTTGACTTTGATTCTATCCTGGCTTCGACGATCGTCAATGACGCTCGGTTGCAGGGTGGCCTTTGCAAGGTATTGCGAAGGCGAATTGCTATCCTTGTGAGCCAATGGGCGCCTGTCAAGCTAGATGACTCTAGCCGGCCGATAGTTTACCAAATTTACTGTCATTTCCTCAACCCTGATGACGAGACCAACGATGTAGTGGTCAGGATTACTGCGGCTCGACAACTGCGGTGGATCGCCGATGAGCTTGACTTTAATGTGGACGCGTTCTTACCTTACACCTCAGATGTCCTTTCGCAGCTCATCAACCTTGTCCAGAATGTTGACGTTGACGAAACCAAACTGGCAATTCTCGAGTCTATTCGCATCCTGGTAACACGCATGGAAGATCAAGTATCACAGTTTGGAGACCAGCTTATGTCTGCTCTTCCAACAGTCTGGGAGAATTCAGGTGCCGAAGAATACATGATCAAGCAGGCAGTAACATCTATCTTTGCGGCCCTTGTGATGAGTATGGGTCCTGATTCTCAAAGGTATCAGCATTTCATGGTACCGCTGCTTTCCGAGGCAGCCCGTCGAGGATCCGACCTGCATCTCCATCTGATTGACGAATCTCTGGAATTATGGAACAACATTCTCATGCAGAGTCACGCTCCATTGGCACCTGAATTGGTAAACCTTGCCGAGCTTGCGCTTCCCCTTCTTGAATATGATAGTGAAACAGCTTCCTTGGCTCTTCAAGCGGTTGAGTCTTATATCCTTCTCGCTCCAGCATCTATGTTGGAGGATCAGCTGCGTCGCCCGACATTGGGTGCTCTGGCCAATATTCTGGACTCAAAGAGTCGCGAGCAGGTTCGTCTAGGGACAAACTGCATTGAGAACCTCATTCGGGCTGCAGTCGAGCTTGGTGGCTCAACTGGAGTATCGGTGATCCTGCAGGACATGGTCGAAATCGGCTTTATGAACAAGATACTTGGAAACCTCCACGATGCTTGGGAGTCACATCAGACTACGGGCCCCAACCGAAAGGTCAGCAAGCTCAGCACGATCACCGAGACAGATTATTTCGCAATCCTGGCACGCCTTGCGCTTTCCGAACCAACTCTATTTACCCAGATGCTAACCAACATGGGTTCTCTCGATCAAGTCTGGTCTTGGCTAGCATCTGAGTGGTTCTCGCACATGTCTGGCATAGATCATATTGAACGACAGAAGCTTTACCTTTTGGGTTTGACAAGACTTCTGGAACTGCCTTCACCTATGCAAGAACTGGTGCTAGGCAAGCTTCAGGACTATTTTGATATGTGGATAAATGTTATTTCTGAGCTCCAGGATGGCGTGGCGAATGGCACAGACACTCTTATTTGGGGTCCGTTGGAGCCCACCGAATATGACACCCCAAAGATTATCGCAGAATCTCAAATGTCGGCCAAAGACCCCATCCATACTGTTCATGCGTTCGACTTTGTCAAACTACGACTTCAAGATCTGGTAAGCAGAGTTGGAGGCGAACAGGCTTTTCAGGAGCAGTGGGCCGTCAACGTCGACAAGGAGGTTTTGGACAAGTTCCAACTCATGGCATCCGGGGTGCAGCGACAAGAGTAGGGTATTGGCCAGAGCATACCTGCACAATGCGTGATCGGAATTAACTTGTAAGAGGGGCATGATACACCAGAGGTGGTTTTACAGCAGGGTTAGATCATTGATACCGAATTTCTATTAGACGTTACAGCATAAGTGATATCCTTCAAATCGTGCTCGTCCACTCTGACATGACCATCTCATCTACAGCTTGCTCTGTCCCTCGGGTATCTTGATAACAACCTTTCCCCAAGTACCCCTGCCTCCCAGAGCCTTCAGCGCAGCCCCAGTCCTTTCCAGACCAATAAATTCCTCATCTGTATACTCTGTACCCCTCAGCTTTCCCTCCTTGACTAGTTCCATGATACCACCCCAGACCTTGGGTATCGTCTCCTTCTCGTGGATGGAATACGCGCCCCAGTGCAGCCCCACGATAGAGATGTTCTTGAGGAGAACCTTGTTCATCGCCACCTTCTCGATTTTGCCAGCTGCGAAGCCGATGACGAGAATACGTCCGTTCCACGCAGTGCATTTTGTGGAGAGGTCGATTAGGCCAACAGGGTCGTAGACAATGTCGACACCTCGGGAGTCAGGGGTTAACTTCTTGACCTGTGAGGGCCATGAAGCGTCGTTGTAAGAGATCACATGATCGGCGCCGTAGGACTTGGCAATGTCAAGCTTGCGCTGTGTTGAGGCTGTCGCAATAACAGTTGCACCAAATGCCTTGGCCACTATTACACGTTAGTTTCAGTACATTC